>JBBPRA010000225.1:0-38664 GCA_038092775.1 Boletus rubescentipes | reverse complement strand
AAAGAAAACAACGAACCTGGACATGCATTCATGTGTACGTCGACATGTATTTAGATTCAGACTTGCCTCGTACCCTACCCGATTGTGCTGTTTCTAGACTTGAGGTGTCTGGCGCTCCGTCCAAAGTGTCTGTCAGACTGTGAAGGGCAGTAGACTAGATCGTCATCTACATGCATGCTTGGGGGGATGTGTGTACGCCGTGGACATGCTAGTATGGGTGAACGTACACCGAGTGATATTCAGTCACACAAAGAGCGAGCCCATTGACAAGCGGAGGTGCATGATAGTTCGAGCGGGGGTTGTTTCAGGCAGGACGAGTTTTGGAATCGTCTCGGGGAGTGCTTAGGCTGAGGATGCGGGGTTTAGAAGTTTAGCAGCCCCTAAATGTTCCCACGCACCAAAAGTTCCGACGATCGAAACCGGCAGAGGCCTAATGTTCAATAGGGGGCCGTGGAGGAGCAAGAGACCCGATCATACGAAGGATGAGGGAGAGATTCTGGGGACAAGATATCTTGTCAGAAGGTCCGGGCACTCTTGATATCACTCTTGTGACAGCATTTCGCGACGCTCACTGGCAAAGGGGCTTGGACGATTCCGTCTCCCATTTCAATGCAACCATTCGGTTCGCTCGTACCAGCATCATTGTCAACGAAGAGCTCACGGAGTTATAGGCTAGCTTGAACTTGTCATGCGCTTATCAGGTCCACTTCACGCGCAACACTTCGAGCCATGTATTACTACTCGCACGTACGGAGGCATCTCATCACTACTGTCAAAGTGCCCAGCGGCTGCCTCTTTCTGGCGTGTCGTGGCGTTGAACCATTGGCTGTCACCTTTGTTCTAGACCCCCCATCCTTTGAAATACTGTCGGTTGCACCAACGGGACTGCGCACGCCTATAATGTGCGGACCTTTCCACTTGACTACCCGTCATGAAGTCAAATCGACAACGTCTCTGCTTTATCAGTTGCACGATAAGCCCGATGTGTGGCGCATCGCACCCCTACAATCCTGTCAGTCAAAGACAACATCTGACTGCATCCGGCTTACCATTTGCGCAGCTTCCGACGTTCCGAACCTCTTGATTTTTTCCTTCACAATACAAATAGCTACGTGGGGACCATTTGGCAAGCGAGATACCTCGGAAATGATATCAAGCTGTAGCTCAGGCGTAACGGACTAGTGGTCCCATCTTTGTCGCCAGCACCGACTTTGAGATGCTGCAGGCGTGACGAAGACAGGTAGTTACACGACCAAGTTCCGCTCATTGGAACGGAAAATGAGCTTCATTGATGACCAGAGGCCAAACCAAACGCAACAAAGGGGACAGAAAAATGAAAGTGACTACGTCCTGCCCCCTCTACACGAAATCTGCCAGACACTCGAGGGGGTGTGACACCAGAAAAAGAGCGACAATGTTGCCTCCAACGTCAAAAGTCTCGTGGACAACCAATGACAGTCTATATCCCACTAGTACGGGATGAGCTTGCTAGAGCACCCCGAACGCTATCTTGTTTAAAAGTCCTTGATTTCCAGGCGCGGCAACGTTTGGATTCGCTGGATTCGCACCGCCGAGGGTGTTGGCAGGGACTCCTCCGAGTGGGAAGACGCCGGGCGGGAGAAGGCCTGAGGAAGCGGGCGCGTCGACCGCTATTCATACAATTTCAATAGCTCGTTTGATGGCGATAGCAACACGCGTACCACCATCATCTGGTATTGGTGCAGCAACGGCAACACCGAGGTAGAAGGCGATATAAATGAGTGTGGTTGGAATGCGCATGGTGAAGATCGCTGGCGGATGGCAAAAGAGTCTACGGAGTGGTTCGAGGGAATTGCCAAGGAGTCGCTTGAGGTACATATTTGACAGCTTTTGAACCCTCGGGAAGCAAACACAAGCGAGCGTTTTTCTTTTGTTGTAATTCTGACAATAAGACAGGCGTTACTCGCAAGGAGTATGCATATATGGAGTCAACTGTGACGATCGTACCAACCCAGTGCAGGCAGCGTTGCTCGACCGCGCATGAATGGCGTCGAAAAGTTCCCTCGAAGTCGAAACCAAGGGCGATCTGGCGTCTACAGTACTCGCAGTCAACCGGGACGTAACCCGTGTACTCATAGATACCGTGACGGACCCTAGCGCTGCGTCAGATACTTACTTCAAGTTAGGGCCGTACCTCGGAAGACTTTTTTTTTCTGATTGAAGCGTTCATTCAACTTGAAAATTGGATGTCGTCGACCCTGTCAGGTTCCACCAAGACCAATATCAAGGCGCTTAAGAGGACTCACCGTGACGAGTCTGCTCCACTGGCTGGCTGGGAGCAACAGGTTCAAGTTCAAGCAGGTCATGCCGGACTTTGAATCGCTTGCTTGGCTATTCCATTGATCCCTGACTCGGCTCCGAGTCCCATTCAAAGTTTGCAGCAACTCGGCACCCGCGAGGTTCGTCATGCCAATGCCAATGATTTTTTTTTTCTCGAAAACAAAAAGAGCAACAGATCCAAGGGTCCTACACAGTGCATTCGCGCCACCCTCAGGGAACGCGGAGAACGGAAAACGGAGACCGAGGACTACGCGTTGACGTACTGTACGGGTCCATTGAATGCGTCCAGGATCCGCACCGTAAAAAAAGGTATGTACTAGTACGTGTCAGTACGAGTGCGAGGAACATGGATCAGCAAAAGGAACGCACACGGTAGCAACTTGAACCCAACGGAACGTACGGATCAAGGGAGGACCGTCACAGTCATGTCTCAGACCGTGTGCATAACGAGTACTCGGCGACTAGTATGATGACCGACGTCGCGCCTAGAAGTGTCAACGACGGTGGTGCGTCTCATGCCACAATTCCACTTACGCCACCGGAGGCCCGCCCCCCGACGCACACGGTAACAAGTTGTGCATTGCGTACAGCGCGGTGCGGGAAGTGTACTGTATTTGGTGTGCAACGTACCTTGCCAGCAATTAACAGACTCGGAGGTGCGGGATGATCGCGCTGGCACGGCACTGGCTGTCCCGGGCTTGGCGTTGCATAATGATATTCTTCTTTGCTGGACCAAGATCGGGATTGGGCTCGAGTCGACTGTCCAGTGCCTCGGACGAGACAAGAAACAGGACCCGGAGAAGGGAGGATCCGGAGCCAAGTTAGTGTGACAGCGTCGGTCCGGCGCCATGTTCAGCCTGAGCGGTCGTGCAAGTCGCCTCTCAGAGAGCACAAACGTTGCTTCTGAGACACTGCGTCCCATCTTGTCCTTGATCCGGGGGCTAGCGCCATATTCACGTCATCGAGTCTAGACACCGCCTAGACTAGGCTCAACGTCAACCGTGACAGGCCCGGCACCGTGTTGATTCCGAACCCTTCAGGTTTGGTTCCTCAAACTATCCTATTTCTGGCGGCGTCTATCTTGACGGCACGGGTCTGATGACCCAACCGCAACGGGACAAGTCCGTCGATAGCGTGCAGGGCGCCGCTGACCAAGCCACATAGATTAAAAAACGTGATCCCATTTTCACGTGCGGGCGCAGCCAGGCACCCACAACGAATGACGATAGGCTTCGACACAAGCCCCAGAGCTTGGCAGTGGCACGCTTCTCGGGCTGTGTAGTCAAGTGACACCCCAAGATGGGTATACAAGGGGGGCGCATCAGGTTCGGGGTGGGAGTCCCGAACGATGCACGGGAAGAAGGGGACGGATATAGACATGGGATGACCCTCGTGCTCGAAGTAGGCTTTTGTCAAGCACCGGTCAGGCACTTGGCATGGTGAATTGAAGGGATCGCGACTTGGTGTCTGGCCCGTATCATCGTACCGAAATACGGACGAACGGGACATGTTGCATCCGGTGCGCGCAACAAGTGTGCAATATATCCGCGGATGGCAGGAGAGACCCAGTGAATCACTAAAGGCACGTTTGACTTTAGACAGATTGAATGGCTCGACTGTGTCGACGTGTGAACTGGCCGGCGGTATTCTATTATGGAAGGCGGGTTGTGATGGATCCAAGACTTTCTTATCGGTAATGCAGTGAATCCGGGCCGTGGATAGATGAAACGACCGAACAAATTGTGATCCACAGGATATGGGCGCCAGCTCGGTATCCGGTTGCTTGTTGTAGCAAGGGGTTGAGGAAAAACATGGTTCACCGGGCAACCATCGTATTGGCCAAATATATTGAACAATAGTGCAAGTAATATCCAAAACGTACGCTGCGAGGGGCGATCTTGCTCCGTAAAGCAAGAGCGTCTCAAGGGTTTGGTTTGAAGGGGGATTCTCAACTTCTTGAAACGTATGATGCACGTCAAATGAGTCATATATCGACGTTGTACTATTGCATTATGGTCAAATGCGTCGATAGTAAGCTAATGGGATGATGGCCGCACAATGGGACTTGGAAGCACTCGCCAAAGGTATATGACTCGGTGCAACGTGTACGCGAACACGCGGCGGGGATCAATGCCTCGTGCCATACTGAGGTGCAACCGTACCAGTATAGCGTTCGAAACTGCCGCATCATGTCCGGCGCTGATCTGGAGGAATAGAATACCCTATCCTATTCGGGAGAAGCAAATCGTCCGTGTAGAGGCTGTGGGAGCCGTTGCGGCAAGGCAAGCGTGGACGAGGACTTGCCGAATGCACTTGGATATAGGGGGGGACCGAACACGATCATGGTTGTTCGCTTGCCTGATATGACTTGCGTGCTGCTGATCGGATGTCGTTAGTGAGGTCCTGACTTTACCCCGTCAAGAAAGGAGGGTTGCCTCGTGCTGTTGGAGTCGCGGCATTCACGTCAAAATGCGCGCCACTGCTTTGAGGAGGGGGCACCAACGACGAGAGCCAAGAATGAAAGGGGACAGAAAGCAAACAAGGGTACTGCCCGACGTGGCAAATGGTGCTTTGTGCGGAGGGCTATGAGCCGGGATGGACCGGGTAGCGCCATATGTGCAGCGATCGGCTAAGTGATTGCATTTTGCGAAGAATCGTGCGGGCTTTGGCCGGGCAGATCTGCACTTCTCTGTCCCCCTGAACGGACATGTAGGCGTCGAATCGCCATGACGACGCGAAGCAACGTGGAAGGGCTTGCAATGACGCTCCAAAATTCCGCATGGGTTGGACGTCGATGGTGACTGACAAGCAAGTTGACTGAGATGGGCCGTATGATATGATATGATATGACCGGTGACATGGGCCGGAGTGTATCTACGGCAACGAGTCCTAATGGCGGTGTCGGGGCTGATCTCATGTCAAAATTTGTGTGGCTGCGCTGACCCTGTGTGAACGTGTGAAGGAATGGATATTAAACTTTGCTTGTCTCTTTCAATGCTCGCCAAGTATAAAACCCGCCCCCTCCGTTCGTCCTCTTCCCCCACTCCGCCGCCATGTACTCCTTCTACTCTCCCCTCTTCACTCTCGGCCTGCTCGCAGAACACTCTCCTGCTGCATCGCCAACCAGCCCCGTCGAGTCCACCCACGACGACTTTCCCATTTACTTTACTCTCAAGGCCGGCACCCGCGACTCTGTCGAGCTCCGGTCGTTCCTTTATCTCGACCTCGCAGATAACAAGCAACTTGCGCCGTCTCGCAGACGCAAGTTCTCCCTCCTCTCCAAGTCCACCAGCTGGACCTGCACCGCCGATGCAAAATCCACCCATGACTTCGCGTATGTGTTGTACGTCATCTCACAGCACCACGTCTCACATCCCCTTAGACGAACAGAAAAACCTATGATCATGTCTCCCACCCCTGTCGTACCCGCACGCCGTCGCACGTCCAAGGAGTCGCTGCGGAACATCCCTTCCCCAAAACCAGCGCCATCCACGACCTTGCCGGACGTTCCCACTGTGTCTCGTCCCCGCCTTCCGCCATTGTCTACACCGCCATCCGCATTCAAGAAACGCGCAGCCTCCAGTTCACTGCTTCCCCCCACTCCTCGCGTACGCCGCCCAGTCTCGATGCGCTCCGAGTCCATCAGTTCGCAAGATCGCCGGAAGAGTCGCATGGACGCCCTCGCTTGTCTCGAGGGTCGCTCCCGTGCTCCCAATCGCGTCCCCCGTTCCTCTGCGCTCCGAAACAACTTTATGAGCTTTAGCGACGACGAAGACGACAAGTCGACGCCGCGCAAGTCCACTGCACCCTCTGCGATCCAGATCGAGGATCAGAGCGCCTTTGCGGATGTCGAGGACGAGGTGGATGCTGTCGTTGCTGCCCCTGTGCGCAAGCGTGGGGTGTCCGAGCAGGCGAAACCCACGCGACCAGCAAAGCCTGCGCGTAAGCGGCGGGGTACCCTCGAAAGCTGGTTTCCCCTCAAAAGCTTCATAGATCTCAAGGACGACGATACGTCGTCCTGGAACTGGCGCAGCTTCATCGAGATTGGCGGTGTCTCATAACTCATTCATCACATGCCACTTGTTGCTCTCCGGCTGGGTCACCGGTGCAGTTCGCTTTTTGTATTCTATCCCTTCCTCCTTCTGGTACCATACCACTTGGACCACTCTTGTTGTTTCGAGGACGCGCTGAACGTGTCCACCCCCATTCGTATTTACAACGGACCACACGCCACTAGTTTATTCTGTATTAGAACGTCATTGCCCCCCCCCATCGCCCCCCCCACCTAATCCTCGCATGCGCCACCATGTATAGTTAATTTATCTTCTTGCACGTCTTCCAACAATTCACATCTTTAATCCTAATACTTTTTTTTTTCAATTCTCGCGCACGCGCGTTTTAATCCTAGGCACACACGTAGTTGCAATCCCATGAAACACGAAGTCACCATTGTCCTCCTGTTTGTAGTGTTCGACGCAAGGCGCATACATTCGTGTTTCAGAATGACTGGTCGTGCTTCTTTTGCACCGCTGAAAAAGGGAATACAAGACCTCGACGACATCACTCTTTTTGAAAATGAAGTCGAGAAGCTGCTCCGAGTCGGCAGCCGTCGGCCCCCGACGCACGACGGCGGCCGATACATAATATAACGTAAAGCACCCGACGCCGAGCTTAGTCCGAGTCGGCCCCGGCAAACCCGCGAGCTCTCATCTCGTCGTCGACCACGCGTTCGAGAGATCTCGAGTCCCCACTCCGTTGGCATGCCAGTGCGACGACGGTTTTGAAAAATGGCGTTGCGCATGGGTACAGGTATCTATCCTACAACAGGGGAACTTGGGCTTGGGTAACAACGACAACGACAACAACAACAACAACAGGTGTGGGCTGGGATAAACACTGTGATACGATGGCATCCCGGGGGTATCGGACGTGCTCTGACTCTGGTTTTCGATGCCGCAGCTTCATCTCTGGATTCAACCTGGAGGGCGGGGCGGTGACGCCGCACCTCGTCACCGCGCCCATGTCCTGCGCCGACGTCACATCGATCATCTTGATCATGATCGTAGTGTGGTCAAGATGGATCACATGATTCACATGGACTCCACTCGGAATCCAGTCAATAGCCGGGCGTGAGCATCCAGAGTTCAGGTACGGTTGCCTAGTGTCGTCATGCTCCATCTCTATCACCAGGCCAAAAAAAAGTATAAAGACACGTTTTAGGGAGAAGAAAAAAAAAGAAGCAAGAAGCAAGGCGGGGTCCAAGACGTTGGGGCATGGGGGTGATGCCATACACCCCAAGCCCAGTCCCAGGGAGGGACTTGGTCACCGTCCCAGGAACCTCCCGAGGAGTCCCGAGGTCGACGCATTGTTCCCGGGGCTGGTCCCCTCGTGCTGCTGCACCGCGTGATCATAATCATAGCGATCCTGCATCGCGTACATGGATTGCCGACGGAGCGTCCCTGGGGGACGCTGCTGTGGGGCATTGACAGTGACATGCGGACGAGACGGCAGAGGTGGCGGTTGGCGATAAGATGGCCCTGGCCCAGACGGCGATAGGGCGGACGGCGTCGGTTGGAAATAGTGGGAGCGATGCGTGTGGAGTACGGGATGGGGAGGTGCGGTGCCTTGTCTGAGTGGCGATGTCTGTTTTGTTCGACCGTCCTTGTCCTTTCCATTGTCTTTTGCCTTGACGCGCTTGTCCTTTTTCTTCCCACTGTCGTGGTCACGTCGCATCGTCTGTTGTCTGTCAAACGGCGTGCCCCGAGGTCGAAGCTCAGGCATGTCAATCTTGCTCAGATGTACCGTAAGGCTCTTTGGTGGAGCATAGTCTTTGTTCTTGGCCTTCCCGTCATCGTCATCTAGCTTGATAATTCGAGGACCCTTTTGAGACGCCACCCCCTCCTGTTTGTCATACAGTACATATTGATGGAGATCTGGGTCACCTGTGTTCCGTCCGCAAGATAAGGATAAGCGAGCGGCCCCGGCCAGCTCGGACTTGGGGAAACGTACCCGCTTTGTAACGCAACCGTTTAGTCTCTTCCACGACGCTCAACACCTTGGAGACTTGGGTCGAATCCGAAGAACGTACGCTGATGAACAGCATCGCGTCGTCCTGCATACAGTGGACGGATGAATGAGATGGGTGTGTCAACGAGACTATATGCATACCTGCAAGAGCTGTGCGCAATGTTTTGCATAGTCGGTGATGTTTCCCTCTCCGAGCACCGTCACCTCGTTGACTTGTCCTCTACCCAGCTGCATCTCGGCGATGCGTGCGGTGCCCTTCTTGGGAGCCGGTTTTGGTGGTGGTGTCGGTGCGTCGGATTGTCGTGTCGTGTCTGAAACGGGGGTCGGGGCAGCGGTCGGCGACGTTGTGGTGGCGGTCGTGTTGGGTTCATGATACGCATCACTCGCATCTTGAAAGGTCAAGAGTGCCGTCAAGATGACAATCTCGAGGCCCTTGCGATCTTCGATATCGAACCTAGTCGCATGCAAGGCATGAACACGGACCCTGCACACGAAACCAAGGACGACCACCAAGACGTACCGATGAAGGTTGTAATCCAGAATCTGGACCGATGCCGTCCGAATCCGTCCAGGCGGCTCCTTGGTCACCGCAACCAGTACGGGTGGGTCCGGTTTCCGAATGATGAAGCATTCCTCGCGTTTCCATTCGAATTCGTGTCTAGTGTGGTAGGGGACACATGAGCGAGGATAGTGGTGCGACAAGGGGCGACGTACGTTTCCCATTTAAAAGACCAGCGAAAGGAGAGGGTGCCGGTGTACTTGAGCTCGACGACGTTGGAGGGGTTGTAGAGCTGTAGGGTCTTGTGTTTGCTGGTTGCGCTAGGAGCGGTCGCGCTCGCCAACAGTGCTTCGGAGAGTGGATCTGTACTGGCGTCGTAAGCGACCTCGATTGCGTTCGAGTGACTTACCAGACACGTCGATGCGGTAGACTTGTTGCTGTTGTTGGGTGACGATACGGCGTTTGCGGTAGTGAATCGTGCCCGAGGGGTCGGTGAGGTCGACCACAGTGCCAGCTGGGAACGACGGGTTTGGTGTGAGGACGAGCGTGAACAAGTTTTGATCGAGGCTCATGATCTGGATATCTGTGGATGGCAAAGGGTAAATGGGAGAGTGCTGTCAAGCTCGATGGAGTCAAGGCGGCGCTGTGAAAGACATGACTTGTCACTGCGCAAATCGCAGTCGAGGGAAAGCAGTCTCGGGCAGTGGTTGATCCGACTCGTTACGCGCTGTCCTGTACACGGCTAACACCCCAACAGCACCGCTAGGGCTGCCCAGCTCGGCTCCGGCGGCCTTGCCCCTATGGAACATAGTCAACTTGAGTGCATACAACATATCTGCTAGGTTGCTCGTATAGAGGGGAACGGCTCAGGGATAGAGTAGGTGTGTGCAGATTTCAAAGTTCAGAGTGGCTCCGAAACTGCGACTAAGCTCGGTATGAAATTTTATTCACAGCTCCTTTCATTCCTTCCATTCGACCGTCACCTGTCTGTGAAGAGAATGGGATCGGATGAACAGTAGACTTCCGTGTCTCGTCAATCATGATACTTCAGGCCTCTCCGTACACCCTCATCTCCTCTCAAAATGTTGAGGTCATCTTTTTCGGTGCGTGGTCGTGCGATCCGCTCCACGTTCTCACTGACGATGTCTACGTTCTAACAGGCATGAAGTAGGTCTTTCCATACCATCAGTGAAAAGCCCGAATCGTTGACAACTGTTTAGCTGCGTTCTATACATATTCTGTGTCTACACGCTCTGGGGCCAGAACTCCACTTCTTGCAGGTAATGACGACATGTCGTGTGCACTGATGACACCAACGAAATCATTTTCAGGTTGCTTTTACTTATCAACACGGTGCAGTTTCTGCTATGCGTGACGCAAGCCGTCTTCGATACGATTTTTTGCTTCATCGTGTTTACTATCCTCCCCGGTGACATTCAACAGTACCTCCACAGTGTCAACGTCTGTAAGTTGGCATCCTCCGTTATATTCGTCGTAAACGTGAGCTTGGCCATCCCTGTTGCTCCTTTCGTCGCTGATTAGTATGCTGTAGTTTATCACTGGAGGATTCTTATCGGTTCGTGCAACTCGTATCTTGATGCCAGCTGCGCTAAACCACAATCAGATCTGGCGCCTCTATGTGTTGTATGACAACGAGATCAGAGTGTGCATCCCTGCAGTGGGTCATCTCTGCTTTTGACGAGGGTGCGAGTTCATACATGCTCCTTTAGTTCATCATCTGGATTGCACAAATATGTACGCAGTCTCGTCGCTCTCGTATACCCATATTCAACACAACTCTAGGTGCGGGCGGAATAACGATTCGCATCCATGCCACATTACCGATCGGTTCGGCAAATTTCAGTCCCATTACCATGTTGTTATGGGCGCTCATCACCGCGCTAAACCTTTGCGTGGCAATCCCGATCTGCATTCGCTTCCGTATTGCGCGAAAGAGAACACACAAGATCCTCAGTTCTTCTCCTTACAAGTCGATCGCCATCCTCTTGGTAGAATGTGGCGCGTTGGTTATGCTGTGCAGCGTGGCAATGATGATCCTCTACGCGTGTAATTATGTCTATGGGCTTGTTAGCATTGGGATTGCGACCCAGATTTCGGTGCGTCTTGGCCATGTCGTGTGTGTTCCACGGAGTCATATATTCTGTTCGTAGGTGGCGTCTCAGCTCCTCATTACCGCGCGACACGGGATGTTGAGTCAGGGTCGCAGCCCGACTTCAACCACGCTCGATATCAAGCGGACCCAGTCCAGGCCCGTGAAGCCCACAAAATTGAAAACCGTGCTTTCGTTCACGGAGTCAACGTCGCAGGACAAAAAAGTGTTGGTAGTCGACTGATGCGAATTGACTGATGTGGTTTTCTCACTACTTTTACGTACCTTCTTTCTCGCTTGGTGTACGAGTTCGAGTTCCCGTCCGATGTTGGATTCGTGACGTTGAAGGACGAGTTACCTTTCTTTAGACCTTTAATACAGGGCCTTCAGATATGGGAGATATTCAAACCTCGAGTAAACGATGTGATCGAGTCCCGTCCTCGGGGGACGAGTCGGCCAATGGTCCGGTATGTCCCCCGACATTAGAATACTCCGAAGGTTTGAAATTTGACTGACCGGCGGTCCGAAACGACTTTGTGACAGGAGGTGGCTCAGCTTATTATCACGGTGTACTCATACTGTATTTCTGCCTTCCAACCCGCACGCTGCTCACTAACACCTTTCGTCGCTCGGCCACGAGAACTCACGATTGACGACTGAATACGCAGGAAATGATTGTCGTTTCGTGAACTGAATGCATCATCATGGTCCAGACCTTGCCGCAAATGTACTATCTTTTTACCACCATTTCGGCCACCTTCTTGGGTATGTGTGTCCATGCCATGCATCCCTGGTTCCCGCTGACGACGCGTTCAATAGGTATGAAGTAGGTCATCCCATATTGGATGCGAGGGAAACGGGGTGCTGACATACGCCCTTCAGCAGTATCTTATTTTTCTTCTGCGTCTACGTACTATGGGGTCAAAAATCCAGATCGCGCAGGCAGGCCGTTCCCGAGTCAATCATTCTGCGTCCATCTCATATCTTCCCCAGACTCCTTTTGCTGTCAAGCATCGTGCAGTTCTGCTTGTGCCTAGCACAAGTAGCTCTGTTCGTAGCCTATCTCAGTATTGCATTTACGGTTTATGTCAACGATGCCGAGAGCTATTTACTACGACTCAGCGGTTACGCTCTCCCAAGTTATATCATATTCATCATCAATGCAAGTCATATTATTCCTGTCGTTCCATGCTCTGCTTATTCGCACTGCTGTAGAACGCTATCGAAGGGGTCTTATTGGTTCGTGTCTTTCCCCTCTTCCTTCCACTGGACTCACACCAGGCAATCTCATCAAGATCTGGCGCATATACGTCTTATATAACAACAACATCAGGGTCTGTATCCCTATGGTGCGTTGCTCAGCCGTCGAGTGTCATGGTATATACCTTGACCACATATCTTCAGATCATCTTGTTGGCCCTGCAAGTGGGTAAGTGGTCTTGTCATGTCTGTGGATACACACACCCACTCTGTTGCAGGGTTTGGTGGCGCGACTGCCAAGGGTGCTGCGACCGAGACCATCGCATTGTATCACGTACGCCAACATATCTTTAGCTTGATCACATGGGCCCTCGTCGCAGCCGTCAACATCTGTGCGACCATCTTGATCTTCCTACGCGTCTGGATCGCGCGTCAAAAAGCTGTCACCCTCCTCAGCCAATCCAAGTACAAATCGACGATTGTCGTCGTCGTGGAATGTGGCGCCTTGTTGACGATCACGTCGCTTGCCATGTTGGTCCTGCATGCGGTGTTGCAACCTGTGGGTATCGCTGGGTTGGGGATCACGACGGAGATCGCGGTGGGTCGCGTGTCGTTGTCATTGCGATGGTGTTCTTACTTGACGTGACCGATCGTGTATTTGGAATAGACCATGGTTCCTCTGCTTATCATTGCGCGCCACGGGATACTGAGTCGGGAGGATCGTTGCACGCGGACGTCTCAGATACCCCTTCGGATCAGTGTCGTTCGCACACAAGACACGCGCGTGGACACGGCCGTCGAATTCACGCGCAAGAGCCGCCTCCCGTTGGATCCGATTACCGTGTATACTGGTAGCGACCATCCAAAGCCGTTTTGTGATGTTACCCGAGTAGGTTCGACGAGTCGCGGGGAGGATTCAGAACCGGCATCTCCCTTGTTTGTTGCCGCAGACAAGACGTGATGTCGTTGACTTTATGACGACCATTAGGGGTAGAAAAGGGCGAAGGAGGTTCCTTTCAAGTAGGCTACCTCGGGAAATGTTCTTTATATCTAAAGCGGGCATATTTACACCCTACGCAACTGTTCAACAAGGTATCAGAATACGACGTATCGTCCGCAGGCGTACAGGAAAATGTAGCAAAGTAGTTAATGAAAGTCTTCAAAAAAAAAAAAGAAAAGGCTGTTCGCGCCCGGCAAATCAACTGTCTACTCGTCCATTTGTAAATAGAAGCGCAAGTTTCTACTTGAATCAATCCGCTCCGTATACAAGGCACGCTCACGCCTACTAGTAAGTGGAGGTCATGGTGGGTTTGGGTTCGCCAGAAACACCAGAGGGCAAACCCGAGTGGTGCCCGCCGTGTCCACCGTTACCGCCATGTCCGCCGCCCGGAGTGTTAGTCGGAATCTGGGGAGCGCTCATGGAAGGGTAGCCCGAGACCCCAGAGGGCGCGCCCGAAGGGTGCTGATGCCCACCGCTCATGATGGGGGTGTGGGAGGGCACAGGACCATCTGTGGGCTCACCCCTGCCGCCGCCTGGAGAGCGAGCGCCCGGGGCAGTCGGGACAGGGGCAGAGCCGGTGGGAGAAGGACCTTGATGCGCGGAATGATCGCTGGGGCCGCTGGGGACGGGTCCACCAGGGGTGAACGTGGAGTTACCACCCATGCCAGGTGGAGAGCCCGAGGGGATGCTGCTTGGGATGGGGGGGATAGAGGCGCCATTGGGGGTGCCTGAGGGGTACGAAGGGAAGCCGCTCATAGAGCTGTTGTGGCCACCCTTGCCACCCTTGCCATCAATGCCGCGACGAGCGATATCTGGGACAGCTACGGCAGTAGCTGCGCCGAGGACTGTGAATACAACGAGCAAGGAAGCAAAGCGCATGGCGATGGAGAGGGAGTTGGTATGTGACAGGTAAACTGAGTTTGAGGAAGGATGTACAACTGAAGATTTTGATGTTTGTTGCTCGGTGCGCCCGAGTTCTTATGTATCCTGCGAAGCGATCACCGGAATATGCCAGGGCTGATTAGCTCGTTCGAAAAAGAAGACACAAAGGGAATCCGCAGTCCTATTTCCATTTGACATTGCTTGATTTCATGGCCCCAATAACAGCATAAACCATTGCCTCGTGCAGGTTTGCAATTGGTGGGCCAAGTCTGCACATTAATGCGGTCCATCAGCCAATTGAGGAAAAGGAAACCAGGGTGAGCTCAAACAAAGTTGGAGGTGCCCGCCGCCCTTTCTGCAGTGTTCATTGCTGACTCAATACTATCCCTGCGAGAGAACGATACACTCTTGCGTACTTTTCGGACCTTTGAGTAATGCGGTATCGTTGCTCGCATGGATATTGTGTACCAAGTTACCGAGTGGAATTCCAACGCAATTCAAATCAGAAGATGGATAGATGGAACATGCCGAATTTGCAGGAAGAGAGTGGCTCTCAAATAGCCACAGCCCTGTATTTGTGACGTTGCGCAGTCAATGCTGCGCGCTGCGCACCTTAGAAACCCGTAGCAAAGGACAGGAAAGAAACCCTTCTGGGGTTTTTTATAAATCACAATACGCGGCGTTTCGTTTGTAATTGCACCTGACGGTCGCCGCCATCGAGGCCAAGGCTTGAAGGTGAAATGCGAGGCTTGAAGTCTTGTCCTCTAAAGACCATCACTTGCAAACATCTACAAGAGTAATGAGAAGAAATCATACGTGGTGAGTCTTCAAAAGGGATGACTAACCGGAGGATTGAACGATTGGAACTCCAAGTGGAGTGACAACGAGAACAAAGACGCCGAGTCAGGACAACGGAAGTAAGACACTCGTTTACGCGGTCGCGGATATGCAATGCGGTGTTGATGGCGCCCATTAGTACCGGAATAGACAACAGCGGGCGTGCGTGCAGTGCACGAAATATGGCTCACCACTAGCACGAAGTTAAGCTCGATTGATCAGAGACAAATGCGCACATGCCATATGCAAAGCGGTTGCCTTGGCCTGAGATACCTTCGATCGCCGTCACGGTGAGCTCAAGTTGTGGTTTGTTTCCAAGGCAATAAGTGAAATGATGATGTCACTCGAAGTTCGGACTCCGACTCCTGCCAGGCATCCGACTTGGCTGGAACGCCGTACTATGTACGAACCTAGGTCTTGTACTGACATTGGCGGAGCGGTCCTAAATGCCCCCTTGCTAGTGCAGCACAACTTGCCGAAGGCAAGCACTCTCAAATGGAGAGCAAGTGGTGTACCGTGTACGCACGCCCCTCTTTCCTCCATCAACGAGTCAGCCCGAGGCGAGGGATCTCATTAAGATTACGTAAAGACGCCCGATTATAAAAAGAACATTCCAGAGGGCCATGATATCACTGGGGGGGAGAATTGTGGCTGTGAGGGTCGCAAAATGGCTCCGTGGTAAAATATTTCTTTATTGATGCTCTTTGTAACAGTAAACTTCTCATGTAAACAAGGTCCCTGCCGAAGTTCGACCATACTTCTAGTTGATTGTCGCTCGCAAGTTCCCGAGTATCTGAATCAAATATGCTGACTGACGCCCTCAAACTCTCGTTGGAACTTCAGGTTTGTATTATACCTAATCATCCGACATGCATATCCCATCCGCCCTCGTCTACATCGCGTTCTACCCGCCGTCGCTATGCCGCTTGTAGCCGAAGCCGATTAAGACGCGGACGAGGTTGTTAAGATTGCTAGAGGTCTACCTGGGGGTACGCGCTCCCATATCACCGCTAGTGAAAGTAACGGTGGTATAACTTGTACTGTAGGCATGGCCGACTCGGAGCTGCCAGATGCATCTCTACCAAGGTGGTCGTCACATTAATGTGAACGACTGACGTCTCCTCATGTTCGTACTTTGCATGCCTCTGCCCGGAACTGTAAATCTGCATGAAGTGCTTTTGCTCGCTCATCTGACCTTGTGCATTCAGTTTTCCATGGTCGTGTTTTTCTATCGTAACAGAATTTTGCTCGCAAGTTCCCGAGGGGTCTGTCAACCATCCTCTGGCCCGGGCCCTGACCGACACCTACTAAACCTCTCACTGGAGCCCTTCAGTTTGTGTTACACCCAGTCATCATCATCTGCCCTCATCTACATCACATTCTACCTCGGTGTAGCTGCCACTGCCGCCGTCGCCGTGCCCCTTGTCGCCACCGCCGACTCGGACATTGGGGTTGGTTCACCTGAAGGTAGATCTCGGTCCGGAAGGCGCTGTCAAGGTAGAGGCTGCACGGACATGTGATATTTGGCCACGATCTTCTACATTGTCGAATTGATGTCCCACTTCCTACAGACTGGAGCGCGCGGGATTCCATTCTTGCCACTGTGATCTTCATACAGGCAACCGAATAATTAGGCAAGCCTTCCATCCGGTCTCTCCTTTGGACAAGCGTAGATGTGTCAGTGTACCACAAGGTTTTGTCCGTTGGATCAAGGACCTTGAGGAGAGCACTGAAGAGCGACAGTCAACCAAGCTGCTGTATGTGACTCGGTTTCTGAATGCACTCGTTCTGAGGTACCACTTGGGTGAGTTCGAGGGTTGATCACAACAGCAGCAGGGAGTTAATAAGGACTGTTGTACAATGGAATTGTGATTGTTATTCATGTCGTGCTTGTGGTCGTCGTCCAATGTCCGTCGTTGTGACTCGTTGGAGGCAAAGCGACAGGAAGGACTGAACATGTACTTATGTAACCGGTACGTGGTGGATGCTAACCCTGGGACTTAACTTGGACGTGTCGCTCACCTCGACTCCTCTGGCACGGGGATCAACTGGCCGTGCGGCAACGAGGCTCCAAAAATGCAGGCATCGGTGAGGGCACAGATTATCAAATCCATGGGAGTGATAGTGACAAACTTGGGATTGGAACTTGCGCCAATACTTATTGCGCCCGTTCGCTTCCCATCGCATCATAAGCGACCCTGGAAAGAAACATCGTAATCCCATGATGTGATGCCGAAGAGCATGAACGAGATTACTTCGAATCTCAACCTCCATCAACACCATCCATACCTTTTCATTGATAGGGAACAGAACACCTCCCAACTTCAATCCATGATGCAGCCTGATACCCAGAAGTCGCACTTGAAAGCCCACGCTGATAATTTCTCCAGTGTTGATGATCGCAAAATCAAATGTTTCCATCCATCTCTTCGTTCAGGTGCTGAGAGGTCCGAGTCGACTTATACATATATTATCGCGATACCGATATCTAGCATGATGCAGTGGGAGCAATGGGTATTCCTGTGGTCAAGTTCGAGTCCGGGATGAGACACGGGAGGCCAAGGTTGATCTGGGCGGCGAGAAGAAAGTGGGAGACACGTCGTACTGTGTCCTTGTTATCTTCTACATCAGCTTGCCGAACATGTACGGAGAAGACACTATTCACTATTTGCCTTCCTGTGAGTTGGTAACCAAATGGAATACCTCAGCGTGAGAGCAAACTCGGAACACGTAGATATTTCCGAACAAAATAACCAGGGTGGAGGTAGTAGCACCCTACCGTTACATGCACAATTGTGACTGACTTCAAGACTCATACACATAAATTCTGTCCCACTTGAAGGTCTACGCAGTGGGAGTCGGGATCAGTACGAAGATCGATACAAGTCATGGACGTACCGCAGTTCGCGTCGAGCCACGGGTTGAGCAACTGAAGCTGTGCCGCAGTGATATCGAACTTGGTCTCGATCTCAGAGCAATAGTCCCCGCTGGCGACGGTGTAGATATCTGTACAACCACCTGGGGCTGTGACACAATATGACTGCAATAATGCATCAGCTATTGCAAGTCCACGAGAGGGTTCATACCGCCAAGGCTAGGTCTGACTCGAGGAGTCAGCATACGTTCAACATGACCTTCACAAGGATACGCACTGGTGCACCCCGTATTAAGCTCTGGGTTCCAACGCAGAAGGTCCGAAAAGGAGATGTGGTACCTAGATGACATGAGTTTGGGCATTCTCAAAACTGATACCAACGCCTGACCCAGTCTCGATCGTGTTGCAGTTATCACCGCTCTGCACGTTGTCTAACAATCACGTCAGGCGGTGGATGTCGTTGAAACAATGTAGTACTTACAATAGGTTGTACAACTATAACAGAGGTGAGCTTCACGATGTATGTAGCAAGGATGACCCCACGTACTTGGTCCAACTGCCTGGTTCAAGATTGGCTGGCACGGTACTTGTCGTTGTCGGGGTTGGTGTCGTAGATGTCGGAGCAGCCGAGGTGGTCGGGGTCGGGGTGGTCCTAGCGATACAAAGAATTTGTCCCACCTGAAGAACTGAATTCCGAGGTTGTCAATATGCAGAGTAAAGATACACAAG
The DNA here is from genome assembly GCA_038092775.1 of Boletus rubescentipes. Lineage (NCBI taxonomy): Eukaryota > Fungi > Basidiomycota > Agaricomycetes > Boletales > Boletaceae > Boletus > Boletus rubescentipes. Next base: position 20,186 of record JBBPRA010000225.1, on the reverse strand, counting down.
GACGGCTGACGCTTACCGCAATTCGAATTTAGCCATGGGTTGAGGAACGACAATTGGGTACTCGTGATACCAAGCTGGGTCTCGATCTCTGAGCAATCGTTCCCACTTTGGACTTGATAGACGGTGGTGCAAGGGTTAGACCCTTGAACGCAATATGACTGCAATCCCGTTAGCTGACCTTGAACGAGCCATGGGAATAATGAGAGCCATACCGCAAGAGCGGGGTCTACAATGGAACATCATAATTGTAGATATGGGTAGACAAAGGAAGGATTTTACGCACTGCTGCATGTTGTGTTGAGCTCCGGATTCCACGTCAGTAGATCAGAGAACGATATGTTATATCTGTTGCACAATCCATGTAAGGACTGGCGGTAAACTCCACAGGTGGACACGACGTACTTGTCCTCAATCACGTTGCAGCTATCTCCAGACTGAACGTTGTCTAAGATCAGATCGGAGCATTAGGAGGAACGAAAAAAAGAGTGAGAGTGGTTTACAGTATTGGGTGCAGCTGAGTCCCCAAGTGCGGTAAGAAAAGCCCAAAGGAGCACATTGTGCGACACCTACTTTGTCCAGCTTCCAGGTTCGATATTTGTGGGGGTGGGGGAGGTACTGGCCGTCGTCGTAGTCGCCGTAGGCGTACTCGTGCTGGTGGCAGTACTGGTGGGGGTGGCCTCGACACAATAGGCATCCCCGAGGATGAGGTTAGTGCAGTTGGAGTAGAGTTCCGGGTTCAGTGCCAATAATTGAGCCTGAGTCAGATTGAAATTGGTTTCCACTGAACCACAACCATCGCCGTCCACGATCGTGTACCATTCGTAGCAACCCTTTAGTATCGAGTCAGTGGTCGGAACATGGAATTGGGGGGAGAGTAAGCACCGATGGACCTGATCCAGGTGCTGCGTTCGTAGGGGCGGGTGGAGCTGTATCTGTTACATTTAGAACGTCGACACAAACAAAAGAACCTGGCGTTAAGCTGGGACATGGTAACGATGGGTTGTTGTTCCACGTAACAAAGTCCTGGTAGCTCAACCCGTACCTAGGATAAAAATAGAAGTCAGCTCCATCTGGCTAGCGTACACAGCGAACGTACGTCTGAGAGACACTGGTACAGTTGTCTCCTGTCTGTACTTGGTAATAATAATAGCACCCATTTAGCACCGTTCCCGGCGCGACACTGGTAGGAGCGGTCAACCAGCCAGTGGGGTAGTCGTACGGCGTCGGGGTTACCATCGGAGGTAGAGGCATACTCGTATAGACCGCAGTGCCGTTCACAAGCGGTGGGAGAGTAGGGGTCGCTGATAGCGGGGGGTATGGCGCAACTATATAGAAATGAGCATAGCCGAATGGCAAGGACAGCGTCAACTTACCGCAATAGTTGTAACTGGTCCGTATCCAGTATCAGATATGAGCCGATCTACTTGGTAACTACTCACTTGGCCCAGAGGTTGGTGCAGTTGGAGTTCACCTGCGATCTTCATCATGCACTAGTAACGACCATGATCTAGGTAAACTCACCTCAGGATTTAGTATCAGGAACTCCGAGAGAGTAATTGAGTCTACGGAATTTACTCGGATCACCGTGTCTAAGAAGAATCAATATTTAGAAACTTACTATTCAGGACGACTTGATTGCAGATTGCCTTTCAAACGAAAGATCGAAGACAAACACGTGGTGGGATGATCGACACTCACGCCGGGGGGAACGAGGTACCAGGCACCGCAGTTTGGTGTCGTGCCACTCACAGTTGGACCAGGGGGAGGGCTAATCAGTGCGTGGTCAGTCGAAAAACATCAAGGCCGAGTAGCATTTGCTAACGCAATTGCAGTTGGGGTCGGCACCGCAACATATCCTCCAGCGACATTTGGAAATCCACCATGAGGGCTAGACCGTGGGTTCAGCGAGCGTCTGAGCGGCGTGATGGTATGTACCTAATACATGTGTTTTGTCCATATTGGTTGACTATCTGGGTGCAACCTGTGCCGAGCATAGGGTTGAAACTATTGATCGTGTGAGCAGATCGAGAGTAGTATATACTGTCGATCACGTGCCTGACTAGCTGCGTTTCGGATATACTTTGATTTAGGCTAGCCAGCGGCCCACTGTTTGCCGCGGTAACCACGTCGAGACATGTCTGGTTTGGCGTCGGGACATATGTCGTGCATGCCTAGCAAGTCGATGAGATTAAATAAAACTGCCGAATGGTTCAGCCGCGCGGACCTGAGGGAGGCAAAGCCCCGTCCCAGAGGGTATGTTGCAGTTTGCAAAATTGAAGCTTGGATTATTCGAGACCACCTGAGGAACCTCACATCAGCCCACGAAGTCGACTCGGGGGCTATGGTCAACCAGCTTACGTCATACCAAGTCACAGAATATTGGTTCGCAATGGATGTGCAGGTACTGTTGCCAGTGGTAGTTATATTTCGTCCTGTGATGCTGCAAGTCGAGGATACCGTCGCATTCGTCCCCACGGGCGTCGTGGCGGGGCCAGGAGTAAATATCGTGGTTGGACTCCCGGGTGGATTGGTGACATTGTAACTATCGTAAGAACTGCTCAAAAAGATACGTCATCAGTAGATGTGTGTAGGAACGAGAGTTACACATACGATCCACATTCATTCAGTGCAGCCTGGAATGAGGCATATCCAGAATACGAGAATGTGAGGGGATTCGAGAGCGAGGCATTCAAGGTACCCAGCATGCATGGGGTGCATAATTCATTCTGTGGATACCCTAAGATGCCCTGGGGCGGAACTGTGCCATACGTCGGGAGTATTGCGTTGCAGTATTGGCCTGTCATTCTACCAACACATGTATGTAAGCGACCATACCATCATATTTGCTTGATGACTTACGGATCCATCAGACATTCGGCGTTATAAGGCCCAAGGATTGAGTCGATGGCGAGTGTCGCTAAGCGATTTGAGTGCTCTGAGCGGGATACGAGGAGGGCATACATACGAGGATAGGTTCTGTTATTGGAAGTCGGCATTGCGTAGCCAGCACAATCAGATACGACATTAGCCCTGTAGGACTGGAGGGATGACGTGCAGGAGGCGGTACACATTGTCTCGAGACTGGCAGCGTCAAAAGACGGGTTGATTCTGTGGAGGATTGGTTATCATGGACGATGGTCGTGGTATAATAAAAGTCATACCCCATGAGTAAAATGGTGGAGTTACATTCGATGGCCGCCATCATTGCATTTGCACATGAAGAGGGCGGTGCAAACACGCCTGTGGGCAAGTTGGATGCGGAATAGACTGAAAACCCAACCACCACCGTCGAGTTGGAATTTGCTATCCCTGTGACTGCCTGGGAGGTGGTCGGTGTTGTTGCTCCCGACGATGTCACCGTTGAAGGCAAGCTTGGAGTCGCCGTGGTAGGTATTTGAGATTGTGATAGTGCTGCTGAGCTTGACAACAAAGTGACGTTTGTAGCGACGGGAGATAACGGCAATGCTAAGTCTTGAAGTCTGAGAGCTTGGGCCGCATAATCCTGAGCAACCTGCTGCCCATGAAGACTATTCTTGAGGGAGCGCGCCTCTCCACCAATACTCCCGAGGAGCAGGAAAAGAAATGCCAGGGAGGCCATGAGACCAAGGGAGCTGCTTTCACCAACTTGAACCCGCAATAATTTCGTTATCGAGGCCCACTACATATGTATCATTCTTACCAGAATAGTACTCCTCTGACAACCATCTGCTGCGTGATACTCCCACCAAATTCTCGCATGACAATGATGGGATGTACCTTGATTACCATTGCGAGAGGGCGGGGCTTTGACAGAGTGAAGCAGCTGGCCTGAGGACCTGTCGTCCCGCGTGGTGAGGGTGACTGATCAATGAGTGTGGGATGTGGCCGGTAACCAAATAATCAAGCTTACATAGCACTGGGTCGCATACGACTAGCGAGGCCATATCAGATGGACCCCGGTATTAGAACTAGCAGGGTAGTGTATAGTGTATGCCGCCAGTAGTTCAGAATGATCTCCGTCAGCGGTTGACCACTGAAACTTTTCAACTTGAGAGAATAAAAAAGAAAATATTGACGAGACGGAGTCACTGAGGCTGGTCCGAAAGTGGACTATCTAAGTCTGAGTGCCAGTAAGTAAAAACGGTGATGCCATCATGGCATAGGTCTTGATTGGGTCTCCGACTCGACGGCGAAGTAGTTTACTTGCTTACCTAAGCTGTAACTCGTGGCACCTGCAGAAAAGTGTGGGTCTGACCGTCTGCTGCTGCCATATGATCAGACGCACGGAAACACAGTGGCCACGCTGTATGAGATGCAGGCCTACTGGATAGGGTTAGTGGAAATGAACACCCCTTGATGTACATCACCGCGGTTTGAATTCTGTGCTGGCGGCGAGCCTCAAGTTTCTTATTATGACCGTGGATCTTCTTCTAGGAGCATTTTTTGATGGTGATGGTGATGCATTCCTCGTGCTACACCAGGAACCGCGACACACCGGCCTGATCGCTACAAATGGACGTTCAAATGAAGAGTCTCAGAGCTGCCACTTGAGCACTCTCTGCCTCCCATGCATATTCGCTTGTGGGGTGTCATCACCCTCAGTCTACTACGTATGTTTCGTTGACGTTATGTTGTGCCCATGACGCTTGCCTTACCAGCATATTCAACTACTAGTGACTCTGACTTGCCTCCAGCTAGTCCAGGCTCAGTCGTCCGTCACAACTCCGCTGAACAACGCTACATCGCTCCCGGTCGGTTCGTGTACATCTACAATTCCATGTTCTAACGTGAGTTGGTAATCAGTAATCGAGTCCATTGAATGATAAATTGGGCCACAGGGCGCTTGCTGCAATGGCAATAGCGGTTTCTGTGGCTTCGGGCCCCCGTATTGCACCCCTGTTTCTTCGGGCGGCAATTGCACAAGCAACTGTGATGCTCAAGCAGAATGTGGTCAGTACGCTCCGCCGGCAAATACAACATGCCCTCTAGTCAGTATTGACTCTTCAAGTCACCTTGCGGTTTGCTGACCACATTTCAGAATGTCTGCTGCAGTCAGGTACTGTCTGGTTTCGTTTCGTTTCTCACTCTCGGTTCTGAATGGAGTTTTAGTATGGCTTTTGTGGGACTACGAGTGAGTATCCGATGTACCTATCCTCACCACGGTGATTTACATACCTTCATTCCACAGCGGACTTTTGTAGCACAGGATGCGAATCTAACTGTGGAAGTCCTATAGTTCCTGTTTGTGGTCAGTTCTTGCCTTCCGATCCAGGTGTTGATAATTTATCGTTCATCTTCCATTTAGGCGCGGACGCGGACTCTGCTTTGACTCGCAGAATAGGTTATTATAATAGTGCGGCGGCTTCTCGGTATGATCACGTCTACTTGAAAGGGTTCTTTTTTTGACAACAACCAGGAGCTGCTTGACATTCCCTCCGGAACAAATCTATACAGAAGACCTCACACATGTGAACTTTGCGTTTGGATATATCTCCGAGTATGCATGATCATCGTAAATTCATCGCCACGTGGATTTAAACTTTTGGATTAGTTCGTTTCAGCTTGTCGAGGCGAATCCAGGGGATAGTCAACTATGGCAAAGAACGACTAACCTCAAGAGCCAAGATCCCACTCTGGAAGTCTTTCTTTCTATTGGTGAGTTAAATGGCTGCGCGAGTTTCGAACCTGGGTTCAAATATTTTGAAAGGTGGCTGGGACTTCAATGTACGTGCCAAATACACCGCCTGATGTTGGTCTCACGTCTCGTCGATAATGTCTAGGACCCACCGACTTCTACCATATTTTCACAACTCGTTGCATCTACTGCCAATACAAACACTTTCATAGCCTCCGTGCTATCCGTCATGGAGGCATATGCGTTCGATGTGAGCCTTTTGATCAATTCCGGGAAAGATGTTTACATCTGATTTCACAAGGGTATTGATATTGATTGGGAAGTGCGTACCGCTTTTCCTGGTCCAATGAAAGACTCGATACTCAGTAACACCAGTATCCTGGAGCATACGATCGTGGCGGAGGGCCAGCAGACACGGAAAACTATGTTACGTTTATGGCAGCTGTAAAGGTGATGTGTTCCCCCATTACATCACCATACAGTTAACTGATTTGGGGTGATAGACTGCGTTCAGCAGTGCCGGATATGGTCTTTCATTGTAAGTATCAAATTACTTCTCTCCGAGCACGCGCTGAGGTTTTTTTTTCCGTTCGCATAGCACGGCCCCATCTTCATACTGGTATCTCCAACACTTCGACCTTCCTGGTTTGCTCAAAAGCGCAGATTGGGTGAATGTTATGTATGTAACACTCATTTCCTGGGTCATAAACTACACATTGGGTATAGGACATATGATCTTCACGGTGTGTGGGATGGAACCGATCCCTACATTGGGTCAGCCCAGCCCGCACTATAAACCAAGTGAAGTTACTAAACCTGTACACAGATACGTCCTCGATGCACACACAAACTTGACTGAGATTGATGAGGCCTTCGACCTGTACTGGAGAGCTGGTGTGGATCCCTCCCAAGTGGTAAGTGCGTAATGCAGTCTGCTGTATTCGTGATTGATGCCTCGGGAAGAATATGGGTTTCGCATTTTATGGCCGCTCCTTCACGCTCGCATCCCCAGGTTGCTGGAGTCCTGGTTGTCTATGGGTATGCCTAGCCCCACTTTAACCGAGGCCGATCTCTGACGGGCAGTACGCTTCTAGGTCAGTGGTGGAAACCCAGGAATTTGCAGTGCCACATCCGGAATCCTGATGTGGTCAGAAATTCAAACAATACTCGGTACAAGCAGTGATATTCTGTCTGCGCTCGACCCAGTTGCTGCGGTAAACTACATGGAGTGGGATATGTGAGTATAGCCCCTTCTCGAACCTATTATTTGCACGCATAATGCCGAGGGGACAGGAACCAGTGGATTAGCTACGATAATGCAGAGACATTCGCAATGAAGGTCAACTAGTAAGTTCTCGGCATGGAAAGATTCAAGTTCGATATTCTCACAAGGAGATATTAGTGCCAATGACCATTGTCTTGGTGGATCGATGGTATGGAGTGTAGATCAAGATGATGGCACATACAGGTACGCAACCAGCACGCACAGATTTATCACCTTGTTCGTAATATATGAATCTCAGCGCAATATCGGGACTTTACGGGAACGTTACTCAAGGGATCGCGAGTGGCGTTAGTGTTTCTGGGTGCCTCGAGACAGACTGGGGTGCATATGGTTGCCCGACTGGATATAGGTATGGACGGCATAAGAGGTATGTCCTGCGTGATTTTTAACATACCTATCCTAGCTTTGTCGGATCGGATCAGAATCCAGATGGAGAAAGTCGCTACATATGCTGTGATTCTGGTACATCACGCGCATTCTTCGACATTGCTTGAAAATAACCCTTTCGCTTCAGCCAATGCACCGTCACCGGAATCCTGCTCATGTGAGACTAAATTCCTACTTTCTGGTTAGTCGTGACTGACACACACCAGGGATATTTCCATCCGAGTTTGCCCCATGTTATCCAGTTTGCCCACCAGATACCATCACGTTGGCTACATCAACAACAGGCTGCCTGACGGGTGCCATGCCGTTTTGCTGCAAAACGAACGTGACGGGTAATTGCGAATTGCTAGGTAATATTAAAAGCCCCAATGTGATGGTCATCGAGAATAACTAAGCGATACTTTCCAGATACCTGTGAATCTTCCCCAACATGTCCAGCCGGCACCAACACGCCCCTCCTCGTGACGACGCTGATAGGCGGTCAACCCGAGGGGGAAACTGGTTACCCACTCTGCACAGATGGCAGTTCGATGCCATTCTGCTGCAGCGAGGATTTTCCATTCCAGGACTGCTCATGGGTTGGTACACCACCTCTTTGTGAGTTCCCACACAACCACGACAGGATTAAGCCCGTGAATGACACGTGTTCCGTATCAGGTCTTGATAGTGGTTGTGCTCTTGGTCAGGTCACACTGATATACGACATTCAAGGAGATGCCAGCCAGCCCTGCAGTGGCTACGGGATGCGATCATTCTGTTGTGACCCCATCGGTGCGTGGATTCGTTGTTAGTCTTAACAGATGAGCCTTATGACTAAATCACTCCAGGCGGTGATTATGTGCCGGTCCCATTCGACGATATCTTCCCGAGCACCATTATTGAGGGAGCCGAAACATTTGATGTCGAGTTCGACCCTGTCTCCAACTCAACCTCAAGTTCATCGGCATCCTCCGGTACCTCGACACCAGATGATGACGAGAATAGTGAGGCATTTGGTGAAGTTTTCATCGACTCACCAAATGGTCAATCCGTCTCTTCGCTGGCACCGGTATCCGACTGGGTCGTCACTTCATGTGATCCGAAAAGTGACCAACCACAGACAGTAAGTATGCGATGCCAGCCCCCATCCCCCCTTTTAATTGTCACTCAAACACATTTGATAATGCCCAGGTTCTCGCTTACTGTTCTAAGTCGATGGATAGCTCTGGCTGTGCGCATGTCTTCATTGGAAGCGCTGAGCATACAATTGTGCAAATGCCCTCGTCTTGCGGACTTGGCCCTTACGCTCGTGTCGCGAGTCTGACTCCGCACACGAATCAGTCCATCTTATCAACGTTCCACCAAGCGCAGAAACCTGCAAACGAGCTCGTGTACTCGTTGTCTTTCGATTATGGTACGTTTCCTGAACTTGTAGGTACAAATCGACCGCGACGACTGATGGCCTGACAGACTTTTCTGCCATTCCGGAATCGAATGGGCCTATATATATGCGGGCGGGTGAGTCATCGCAAGAACCTTCCTGCGTCATCGATAGTACCGACGTGATGTTTGCACAGATGTGACTGATATGCCTGGGTACTGGGATAGTGTTGTAGACTCACCTCCGGAACGCAAACGATGGTAAGTCAGCCGATGTGACACAGACGTGATCATCCTCACGTTGTCTGCATAGGCTGCATGAGCAGGAAATGAAGAAGCCTCTCTACCGTAGGTGGTGGGGCGCATTCACGACCTGGCTCGCGAAAGTCACGACGGTATGTTAAGGAGAACACACAACCGGTAGATCAAACTCACATTCCATAGGTGGAGAAAACTGCCAAATCGACGCGCACATTCCTTTGGCAAGACACTGTACGTGCATGTGAGACCCTCGATCTTGAGGTATGCCTGATAATTTGATAAGTGGACAATTTATGACAACTCGATTTCTTGTCCGAGTGAGATTCATCAGAATCTACCATTGACTCACTAAGTCATGTTCCCATCCTAGGCTCGGGGACAATGCCATCATTTGAGGCTTCATTGTATATCACCCTCGAAGGCATGGCTGGTAAGAGTGTCCATTTTCTCTCTCGAACCAGCGATTAAATTGTACACAATAGCGGCGGATACAAGTTTTGGCTTCTACCTTCAAGCGACTATCGTACCACCGTCAGGTATGAGGTCCTTGAAATCGTTCCGATCCATGTAAAACTGGTTTCTCTTCCATAGTTCAAGCCGCATATCTTTTTTTGAGTGCGTTCAGTGTCCTCCCAGAGAGTCATTATACTGAGCACCTTCCCAGCTGCCGATGCAAATGCATATGCCCTATTCACTATTGACGGACTGGCTCTCGTCGAGTACAATTCCGACAATATACAGTTTGCGGTAAGAGCATTTGCTTACTTCATACATGGTTCCGTCTAATGTTGGTTGATCAGTCCTTCGGTTTCCCGGGCCTTTACTAGTATGTTATGTGAGCATTTTGAGAGTCGCTCCATCTCACCCTTTGCAGTCCTGGTCTTCTCACCATTGGACCGAGTCTAGTCATCAATGGTTATAGTGAGTCTCGAGTTTTAATAAGTCCGTTTCGTACCCTGACTCTTCCAGTTACCGGGGAGCTCTCAATGCAAGCGTAAGCGCCTGTTCCATCTATTGGTTGGCTACCGACAGGGTTGTAGGACTGTTCAACTGGGTGCCGAGATTCAATTCCCTTCTGTCAACCTTCAGTTGGGTTCCGTCAACGATTCATTTGTGGCCACACCGACGTCATACAACTCCTTCTTGCCCGCAACACCGGCATTGAACTTCGGTGCGGGAGTTGCACTCGCAGGTTGGTTTTCAATTAGCATACCTCTACGACTGTCGGAACTTACCACATTGGAAGGTGATGTGAGCATACACTTGGTTCCGGCAATTCAAATCGGCGTCAACGTGCTCAATGGCGCAGTGATCGACGCACAGGTGTGGGCTGTTTGTAAAATTTACTGGAAACCTCCTAACGCTACGTAAACCCCAGGCGTATGTGCAAACGGATCTTTATGCGGGCATATCTGTCAATGCGTCTGCCTCAGAGAGTCAAGTGAGTTGTATTGCCACACAACATGTGGCAATGAATCTTATGGTTGCACCAAGGCACCCCAAGCTTGTTATAATGCATGTACGTCCAACCCGTGGGAATGCGTGGTTTCTGATTATAATAATGTATGCAGATTGTGGAGTAGACTTGTAAGTTCAACTTCTGCTAGCGTGTTTCAACACAACTGACACCACAAAGCTACGGTGGCCTTTCAGGCAGGTGTGTATCGATAATGAAAAGTGCACGGCAACTAGGATATCTCACAGCCATTAATTTGTCGATTCTAGTCTCTTGTTTTGGGAAAGTGGTACTGTCCAATGGCCATTCTATCAAAACGAATACAGTATCGACCAATCCGTAAGTTCCCCTGCACTCGTTCTGTCCGGGACTAATGCAAGTTTGGGTACCGCAGTGTATCTCGTTCTCCTCGGGTAACTTGAAGCGTGGCATGTCTGACTTGCATCTTCCCGAAACAAAACATCAGCCCATGCCAGTGGTACAACAGGCACCTGACCTGCGATATTATGCATATATCCTGGAAAAGAATGAGGATCAGGAACGCTATATCTACCCTAGCGAGCAAGTACTCGGTATTGATCCTCCTGCTGCTGTTGCAGAGCAGGAGCATCTCGTGAAGCGCGATTCCACAAGCACCGCAGTACCGCTGGTTCCTGGGACACTGACCTGTCCGGGCTCTGAGGGACTCAACGAAACTGATAACAACGTGTACTCTGACTGTACGCCCGTCCCTTCGTAGTCGACAGTATACCTATCTCATGGTCTCAATACAGTGCCGACACAACTAGACGCTTTGACGAAGCGAAATCTTGAGGGTGTTCCTGAACGAGAAGAAGGCGATGGAGGTGACGACTATGATCTCTTAGATCTCTTGGACTTCCTTCTAGCTGAGGACGAGGGGGATGCGATTTTCCGTCGGACTGGTACGCTGTGCTTTCATCTAGATGTATAATCGAACACGCTGATCCGTGTCGTCAAGTTATTGATCCGGTGTCCTTGGTATGATTTAAACTCTGATCGAAATATCATTCAACTCAGTATTTGATCCACAGGTGAGCACGGTCAATGTTCGCGGCTGCCCTGGGATGCAATTTTCGCCACTCTCCTACACCAATGGTGCTGTAACAAACGTGTATTGGGACCTTCAAAATCCCCAACAACTCAGTCCCTACTTCTCTCAGGGAACCGCAAAGTCACCGTATGCACAGTCAAACACATATGGCAGGGAGCACATCTATGAGATTCATTTCAGTACGTCTATTAGCTCCGGAGGCATGCGCCTCTCACTCAGAATGACTTCTAGTATCGCAGTTCATAGCTTCCCTGTCCACTCAACAACAAATCTGGCAGAATAATGCACCATCATTCTGCAGCTGGGTAAACACAATACTTAATGGACCTGGGGCTGTATGTCTGCACCTTTCGTGCACATGATTTGATCGTTCCAACTGGTCGTTCCTTTAGATCTTACCAGATCTTCTTTCGTGCCTCCCGAATGATAACAAGCCATCTGATGATGGTGGCGTTTATATGCCATGGTTGGAAGCATGGGCAAACGGGATCAAGGCCAGAGTGAGTTCATCATCCCTTTGCTCTTACAGACGTAACTAAACAAGACTACAGGCTTTCACGCCGAAGCAGATATTCTCGAAAAGCACGTTTAGCAACAAATATACGTCATCCAAGCAGGTGTCTGTCATGCGTTCGGTAGGCCTGACAAGATGATCTTGTGCTCTCGCTCCTTAATTCTCCAACAGGCGGCCGGCCTTACGACATACATGAACCACCCGTTGGTCAGAGAAAGTTTTTTGAATCAATCAAGGTGCATTCGTGGAGTCTGGTGAGTTATCTGGCTTTTACTCCGAGGTCGACAAGGCAGCAGAAGTTGACACATATATCAGGAATGGTTACAACCCCAATATCACGCCGATTTACAACACGTGGATCACCAACAAAGTCAACACCTTCAACACGTATATACAAACGGGAATGAGTAACATGATTACTTGGTGGGATAATTTAAACGGTATTGCAGAGGTGCCGGTATGTGAAAGTCTTGGAAACCACGTGCTAGGCTCGCTGACAATGGGCGGTAGGTTGTCCTCAATTATGGCGACTATGTTTCGAATAACAACAACCCCACCACGGATATAACAGGGGATGACCTAGAGGTTCAATTGGGGGTATATGTACAGCAGAATGGCATAAACTGGGTAATTGATCTAAATAACTGACAGCTTATTTCCATGTATCTTGACGACTTTGTGATCTAATCCCATCTGTTTGCTTGCCACCCGGATGTAAATTTCCAGGAAGTCTACTGAATTGATTGGCCGGATACCCAAGTTGAGGCCACGGACCTGGAAGCCCTCATACCCGACTTGAAGTTCCCCGCCACAGCCTGAGAGCAAGTAGTGCACGTACGCCCCTCCTCTTTCCGACTCAGATTCAGAACCCAAGGCTCTGGCATCGGCCTGAATTACAAAAAGACGCCCGAGTATTAGTCGTACAAAAAGAAAAAAGGGACCGCTCGCTTCCACGGAAGGGTCACCATTGGCCCATCAGTCAAGTTGATGTTGCTTGCAAGTTCCCGGGGGTCTGTCAACAATCCTCAGGGGCCGTGACCGACTCCAACTGAACCTGTCACCGGATCCTTCAAGTTTATTTCCACCCAGTCTGCTCGAGATGAACTCAAGGATCTGACTTGTCTGATCTTTCGCATTCAGTGGTCATGTTTTTCTCGAGTTCTTTATCGTAACAATTGCAAATTGTGTCGGGACTCGAGGGAAGGAGTGTTTGCACAGTGCAGAGGATCGTTGGCACCCCCAAGTCACGACTCGAAGCCTCGGCCCCCCCAAAGCGATTGTCACCTTATGTAAGCATGAAAACACGGTCAGCGCCAGTCACCGCTCGAGCGCTCGCCAGTCAAGCAAGATAACTGCAATATTGCAAGAAATAAGGTAGCAACTATGTTGTAGGTAATGGAATATAAAGACTACTGTACCAATTAGTCGGAATTGCAAGAATATGCCACTAAACCTCTATCTCATCCTCAGGATCAGTCTCTGCCATCTCCCTGCTAGACTCGATGATTGCGTGTCCTTCACACTTCAAGTTGCCCATCATGCCCAATGGGTCATCGTCTGGTCGCACGAGACCAGTCGTATATCGTTCTACCACCTCCCACACGAGATGAAGTTTCTCTTGCTTTGTTGTGGGCATGTCCTTTGCCCGAGAAACCTGTTCATCAAACCTTCTGTGCCAACACAATTGGAAGTCAAGATCAGATACCTTCATTTTGGAAAGGTCATCTTGTGAGGTGTAGGGAATGTAGGCAGAGAATCTGGCGTCCAAACTTGCCTTTTTCTTGGCCTTCCCGGGCCGCTTGTCATCCAGTCGATGTTTGTCAACTAGCTGCTTATCGTGATCGGCTTGTGCTTGGCGATGCTTTCTTTCCAACCCAGAGGTGAGCAGAGGTACACTTTTTCCTGGGGTTCAGCGGATTTCTGAGGGCATTAAGACAGTCTGTGATCAACAATACTACGTCCGAGTCCACAACGCATCCAGGACGCAGTGAGTCTCGATTATGTAAGCCAATATTGCGAGGGTGAAGCTCGACAGTTGGTAACAGCTTACTGCATTATGCTGTCTAATGGTTGAGCATGTAGGGACATGTTTTTTGATGTTCTAGTTGCATTATATGTTACAGATTTTAACCAGCTATGTAGAATACTGGATTGAATGACTCTGACACATGCAATATAGAGAATTTGACAAGTTTATGCCAAACAATACACTGATCGAGGAAAATAAAGCCTATGTCTTCTCATAAACATTCTGCGAAATTGATGTCTTCACGTTGTAGCAGTCGTGACCATGTTTTGTCGTTGCGCTCCCTATGGACAGGGTACCATGCGGAGTTTGAATTTGGCGGGGGCTGTCGCCCTAAGCTGTAACATGTACTAAAATATCGATTATAGATACTTCAAATGCCACGCGCAAATAGGTGGAAGGTCTGACCGTCCGCCGCCGCCATATGATCGGACGCACGGGAATACAGTGACTGCACGTTAGAATTCGGTCGACGAGGGAAATGAGCGCGTGTAACTCTGCGACGAAACTCGAGATCAAACTTCAACACCACGCTGCATGAGATGCGGGTCCGCTCGACCGGTCGGCGGAAATGAACACTACTTGATGTACATTACCGCGGCTTGAATTCTGTGCTGGCGGCGAGCATCCAGTTTCATATTATGACCATGATTCTTCTCCCAGGAGCGTCTTTTGATGATGGTGCTGATACATTCCTCGTGTTACACCAGGAACCGCGACACACCGGCCTGATCGCTACAAATGAACGTTCAAATGAAGGGTCTGAGAGCTGCCAGTTGAATACTCTCTGCCTCCCATGCATATTTGCTTGTGGGGTGTTATCGCCCTCAGTCTACTATGTATGTTTCGTTGACGCTATGTTGTCCACATGACGCTTGCCTTACCAGCATATTAAACTAGTGACTCTGACTTGCGTCCAGCTAGTTCAGGCTCAGTCGCCCGTCACAACTCCGCTGAACAACGCTACATCGCTCCCGGTCGGCTCGTGCACGTCTATCATTCCATATTCTAACGTGAGTTGATGATCAGTAATCGAGTCTATTGAATCATACGTTGGGCCATAGGGCGCTTGCTGCAATGGCAACAGTGGCTTTTGTGGCTTCGGACCTCCGTATTGCACCCCCGTTTCTTCCGGCGGTAATTGCACAAGTAACTGTGATGCTCAAGCAGAATGTGGTCAGTATGCTCCGCCGGCTAATACGACATGCCCTCTAGTTAGTATTAATCCCTCAAGCCACCTTGCGGTTTGCTGACCACATTTCAGAATGTCTGCTGCAGCCAGGTACTGTCTGGTCTCGTTTCGTTTCTCGCTTTCAGTTCTGAATGGAGTCATAGTATGGCTTTTGTGGGACTACGAGTGAGTATCCAATGTACCTATCCTCACCGCAGTGATTTATTGCTCCACAGAGGACTTTTGTAGCACAGGATGTCAATCTAACTGTGGAAGTCCTCAGGAACACTTCATCTACCCTAGCAAGCAAATGCCCGGTATTGATCCTCCAGCTCCTGTAGCAGAGCGGGAGCATCTCGTGAAGCGCAGTTCCACAAACACCGCAGTACCGCTGGTTCCTGGGACACTGACCTATCCGGGCTCTGAGAGACTCGACGGAACTGATAACGACGTGTACTCTGACTGTCCGTCCGTCCGTCCGTCCGTCCGTAGTCGACAGCATTCGCATCTCACGGTCTTGATACAGTGCCGACACAGCTAGACGCTTTGACGAAGCGAAGTCTCGAGGGCGTTCCTGAAGAAGAATATGACAACGATGACAACGACTATGATCTCTTAGATCTTTTAGATCGCCTTTTGGTTGAAGACGAGGGGGACGCGATTTTCCGTCGGACTGGTACGCTGTGCTTTCATCTAGATGTATTATCCAACATGTTGATCCGCGTTTCCCAGCTATTGATCCGGTGTCCTTGGTACGATTTAAACTCTGACCAAAATATCGCTCTACTCAGTGTTTGATCCACAGGAAACCGTTGTCAAGATTAAGGACTGCCCTGGAATGGAATTTTCGCCACTCTCCTACACCAATGGTGCTGTAACGAACGTATATTGGGACGTTCAAAATCCCCAACAACTCGGCGGCTTCTCTCAGAACGCTGCAAAGTCGCCGTATGCACAGAAAAACACATATGGTAGAGAGCACATCTATGAGATTCATTTCAGTACGTCTATTAGCTCCTGAGGCATGCGCTTCCCACTCAGAATGACATCTAGTATCGCAGTTTATAGCCTCCCTCTCCACTCAAACACAAATTTGGAAGAATAAAGCACCATCATTCTGCAGCTGGGTAAACGCGATACTTAATGGACGTAGGGCCGTATGTCTGCACCTTCCGTACATATTGTTCGATCCAACTGATTGTTCGGATCCGTACCTTTAGATTCTACCAGAACTTCTTTCGTGTCTCCCGAATGACAGAAAGCCGGCTAACAACGGTGGTGTGTATATGCCATGGCTGGAATCATGGGCAAACGGGATCAAGGCTAGAGTAGGCTCGTCATCCCTCACTTTTACTTACAAACGTAACTAAACAAGATTGCAGGCTTTCACCCCGAAGAATATATTCTCAAGAAGCACGTTTATCAACAGATATAATTCATCCAAGCGGGTGTCTGTCATGCGTTCGGTAAGCCTGACAAGATGATCTTGTGCTATTGCCCCCTAATCCCCCATTAGACTAACGGCCTTACAACATACATGAGCCACCCGTTGGTCAGAGAAAGTTTCTTAAGTCAATCAAGATGCATTCGTGGAGTCTGGTGAGTTCCCTGGCCGTTACCCCGGGGTCGATAGTGTACCAGAAGTTCACGGATATCAGGAATAAGTACAACCCCAATATCACGCCGATTTACAACACGTGGATCATCGACAAAGTCAGCACCTTCGACACGAAAATACAGACGGGAATGAGCAACATGCTCAATTGGTGGAATGCTAAAAACGGTATTGCAGAGGTGGCGGTATGTAAAATGTTGGGAAACCACACGCTAGGTTCGCTGACATATGCGATAGGTTGTCCTCAATTATGGCGACTACATTTCGAATTTTAACAGTCCCACTACTCTTGTGACGGGGGATGACCTCGAAGTGAACTTGGTGATCCCTGCGCTGAATAATGGGATAAACTGGGTAAACGAACTAAACAACTAACAGCTGAATTCCATGTATCTCGACGTCTTTGTAATCTCATCCCATCTACTTGCTTGCCACCCCAATGTACATCAAATTTCTGGGGAATCCAATGAGTCGATTGGTGTATTGCAGACTGCAGATTTCGGAGGGCACCGTGACCACACGTGACCGTACACCATAGAACATATAAAACGAGTTTGACTTTTTGATGCCTCGGTGGGTTCTGTATATAGATTATTTCTCTGGTGACATCCTTACCTCGCGTTGGTGTCTCGGGACGGGCCTTACTACAGGTTGGTAGTAACTTGGTAGGGCTACACGGAGCAGTGGCAACTTGTGACGACGCACCAACCACTATCTATTCACATGGATGCCTGTCGATCTTGAACGAGGTTGTTTTCCTGTCGTGCACAGCGAGGATGGTCATCTCTGACTGGATCCTTCACTGGCAGAGATCCCTTTCACGCTTCCTACCCACACAAATCCAACACTACCATAAGCCTCCGAGTCCGCGATTGCGGTCTCTATGTGGCCAGATACCCAAGTTGAGGCAACGGACCTGGAAGCCCATCTCATACACAAGTTCAAGTTTCCCGACACAGCACAGAGCAAGTAGTGCACGTACGCGCCTCCGCTTTTTGGCTCGGATTCAGAACCCGAGTACATATGGTGCTTGCAAAAAGAAGAAGAAAAAAAGGGGGGCCGCTCGCTTCCATGCAAGGGTCATCAAAGTTGACAGTCGCGTCGGTGCTGCTCGCAAGTTCCCGAGGGGGGGAGGGGACCCCGGCCCTGACCGACGCTTAGTCTTACTCGCATTCGTCTTAACCTCTCACCACAGCCTTCACTTGAAGTGCGTTTTCGACCCCAGTCCGAGTCTGAGCCGTCATCTGAATCATGCGTCTCCCATCCGCCCTCGTCTATATCGCATTCTACCTCGGCGTGGCTGCCGCCGTCGCTATGCCACTTGTCGCCACCGCCGACGGGGACGTCGAGGTGGGTTCACCTGAAGGTACGCGTCATCACCACCTAGCGTTGCTGGTCAATAACTGGTATGATGGCATGATAGATCTCGATCCGGAAGGCGCTATCAGGGTAGAGGTCCACTAACCGGAGTATCTCGAGACGGTGTCAAACGACCACAACGTCAGGCCTACATGTAAGCAAGTGTCCTCGAGATATGACATCGAGTCAGTGGTTCGTCTGACGATTTCCATTCAGTGGTCATTGGTCATGGTTTTCCTCGAGTTCTCTACCGTAGCCGTTGCAACTTGAAGTTTTTGTTGTGTCGGAAGGTGTCCTCGGCAGAAGCATCGTTGGGGTCCTCACGAGCTTATATCCGTTTATACCCGTTGTCGCTTGAGATTGAACACGTCTGCGTTCAGATTATACACCCAATTCGGGCCCCTGTCCGACTTCAAGTTGGCAATAGCAAACGGTCAATCACGAACCGTGTCACCGCGTGCGCGAGTCGAGCACGTACACGATGCGGCAGAACAGGCCAAGACGACGATCCTAGTGACATTCGAGTTACTTCTGGAGGACTCAAACACGACTCTCTCGATTCCCCCTCCATCTTCAAGTTGGCAGGCTGATTGATCAACGCTACACCGACGTCTCTGCGCCACAATGGACGCGTCCTTCAAGTTCATCCACCCATGTCTGCGTCGGGTGTCCCGACTCAACACCTCTGCACCGTGCGTGAACCGATCCAGCGATCCACGACACCAATACATAACCAAAACAAACGACACCGCAAAAGTCGGAAAAGTAAAAGTAAAAGATAAAGTGGGCATGGAACGACATCTAAACGGGGATCGTCCAAGTACAATTTACAACGCGACCAAGACAAAGGCAAGACACAAGACGGACAGCATAGACATGACAGCGGGATATCGAGTGGGTATGTTGTACACGAGAAAGTTGAAGACAAAACGAGACATGGAAAACAAGTAGGCATATACGCCTCGATCGATCAATCAATCAACGAATAGAGGGGGGCACCAGGCTGGACGGAAACACGGAAACGTGGAAACCACACGCTGCTCGAGCGTAGCGGTGGACGCAAGGATCAAGGACACAGGCAAACCAACACCCCTTTCAATACCACCGCGGCAACTTGCCCGGACTCGGCGCATTCGGACTCTCATACAATAACCGTCGTCGATCATACAACCCCGCCGGACTCTCCAGCGCCGCCCTCGCCCCCAACCGCGCAAACTCTTCCTCCAACAACGCCCCCGGATCATGCGGATCGAATATCCGCGCGCCCGGCGTCCGGAACGGCGACTCGGCCGTCGAGCCCGGGGTGGGGAACACGAGCTTCTTGGGGGTGATGGGCGGGAAGTGGACGTGGGACGCGGTGCCGTCCTTGTCCTTGTCCTTGTCACGGTGGTAGGACCGTTTGCGGGAGGGGGTGCGGACGTTTTCGGTGTCAAAAACGGCGGGGTTGATGCCATCGTCGGGGTTGAATGTCGTGTTGGGGGGCGGATCGAGGTGGGTCTTGAAATGGGCGAGGCTGGCGTTGGGGGTCATGTGGAGGCCTTTGTGGGAGAGCGGTGTGCGGATGGGGGAGAGTTGGACGGCGCTGGTTGCGCCTCGGTTGCGGGGAGGCGTAGTGGGGCGTGGCGGAGGCGTCGATGGGCGGGCGTGGGTCGTGGCCGATACGGGTTCCGGAACGAGGGCGGGCAGGGGAGGAGGGTGACTGGTCGGCTTCTTCTTGGGTCTTGCACGCCGGTCGAGGGTCGGCGATACCGGCATAGGTGGTAGGGCGCGCGATTTCTGTACCAGGATATCAGATTGGAACTAGATGTGCGATGAGAAAGTTTACCTTTGGTGGTGTCTTGTGAGGCGCGACGCTCTCCTTTTGCTTGCCCTTGCCGATCCGAGTTTCTTCGGGCAGTGCGACCTCTGGTTCGAATGGTGACGCAGACACGACGAGCGCGTCCGCAACATCTGTTTGGGGATGGTCCTCCGAGAGAAGCTGAGGACTAGAGGAAGAGTCATTGTTTGGAATCAGTTCGGGGAGTGAAGAGGAAGGCGGCGCAGGAGAAGACTGGGGCACGTCAGAGC
>JBBPRA010000224.1:0-38717 GCA_038092775.1 Boletus rubescentipes | reverse complement strand
CGAGCGGCCGTCCCTGTCTTGGGTCTTCGTGCCATGAATCAGGCCTCAACGAGCACCACCCCCCACACACATGCCACAGAGCCACGAGGTCAATGGGCCTGGTCTACCTCCTCTAAGACAAGCCACTGCAATGCCGTTTTCAAGTTCGCGGAGCGCACCGATCATACCACCGCTACTACCACCGCCTCTCACTGTTTTAACCGAATTTGCTTCCAGATGCGGGTTTGCTTTGACGTGTACAGTATACAAGCAGAGCATGACCTTCAGATGTGTATACAGGTGGTATGACGATGATAGTTCTCTATACATTTCGTTCGTTTCCATGTCACCCCTGGACAACACCCCGTTAGCTGAGTGTACACCTCAACAAACCATTGAGATACCCAAGGACGACAACATGCACACCCTTGCTGCGCGGCAGAGTCACCGTGACTCGGAAGTGCATGTAACTTGGAATTAAAGCAGCCCGAGGGATGAGTTGCTGAGATGCAGAAGAGCGTAAAATGCGCCCAAGTTAAATGGGATTTATAATGTTGACCCACGCTAGAGGACGCCAGAGCGAGGATCAGATGTGCGCGGGTGTGCGACCCAGGTGGGCGTGCAATGGCTTCCAAGACATCAACTTGAACGCACCCTAGGCTAGTAGAGAGCATAGCGGCATGCAGTGATCGATCGATCACACATCATTTCGGGGCCCAACACGTGGCAAAACATCCCGAAATTGCCGCCGGCACTTCATAAGACCCGGTGCAAGCTAATTTAGACGGACACCAAAGGACCAAGTACCAGAGAACATTCGATATCCAAACTCGGCTTGAATGCCCCAACGAGATCAATAATCACCTAGTGCCAACTTTGGGGACCCACCGACAACGTGGTACCTACTTCCGACCTGCCCCCCGTGACTGGAACTGTGAAAACGTGGAGCCCCTCCGGACGGTCCCACCAAAGTTCACCGACTGATATTTGGCAGCGTAGGAGCCTGACCATCCCACAAGGTGCGTCAGCAGCAAGACACCATCAACATGGAATACACACCGCGCAGCACGCCTTTCTTTCTAAAGCCTAGACAGTGCAGAAAACATGACATGAGCGCTGTGAGTACCACTGGGACGACGATGAATGCGAGCACGACGATCGCTGTGAACATGAGTGGATGGGTGGCAGCTGAAGGAGAGTGCGCGCCAACGTATCAGCATGTCTTGTACATGGCAAACAGGCTGGGACGGACCATAATCCTTCAAGGCGATCAAGGCTGCCACGAACATGTTCCATAACATTTCAGAGAGATACGTCAGTACCGTCCAAAGGACTCGGAACGCGTAGGACAAGATGGCAATGCAGAGATTGGAGAAAAAGATCCACAATGTTTGGAGGAACTCGAGGAACTTGTCGCCGAGAGCCATGAGGAATAAGGGTGGTGTAGAGGAACCTGAAGTGGATTCTGTAGTACAACTCGGAGTACTGTAAGTTCGGAAAATGTTGCCCTGACTATACACATGTAATGTAAGTTAAAAATAGTAGAAAGAAATCCCACTCATCTTCACTCGGAGTCACCCTTACTCAGTCCTTTCAATAATGTCCAAGGCTGATTTTGAGTCCATCATCACACCAGGCAGCAAGCCTAGAAAAAGCGCTATCAAATGATGAACCATTCGATGGTCCTTCCTTAGCGCTGATAAGCTTGGTGCCAGTGGTTCCACAGCTGAGTTACTCTACTAAGTGTGCTATCACGACATCTATCTGGGTTTTCGCATTTTCCTGATGCCAATGACGGTGACACTAGCACCTAGCTGAGATCGAGAATGCGGGATTCACATTCCCGAAGCTCGAAACGGGGTCGGTCTTGCTCAAATTCCGGTAAGAGAGCTTTGCACACTGACACTTCACGCTGACCCAATCCACGCAACCACTGGCAGACTTTCAGATCACCTGATCCCGCAGCCCGAACGCCGTTGAAGCTTGAGGACGTCCCAGCACCTACTAGTATACGTATCAATTTACAATGAAGGAAACACCGCCCGGGAGGCTGAACGAGACTAACTGAATGGTCCAACTACCCTAGTCACTGGGTCAAAGTCGGTCGAATCAAATTTGCTCCAAGATGCGGGATTGCTTTGATGTGCTCATAGCATACAGTATATGGTACACCAAAAGGATACAGAGGATATCCGATATCAAAACTCAGCTTCATTAGTCCCAAGAAAAGCCCCAACGAGATCGATCGCTAGTGCCAACTCGGAGACCCACCGACAACATAGTATCTACCTCCACCCGTCGCGCCCTGCGACTGGAACTGTGCAAACGTGGAGCCCCTCCGCGTGTTCCCACCAAAGCTCGTCGACTGGTAATTGGCAGCGTAGGAGCCTGACCATGCGTCAGCAACACAACACCATGGGTATGCGGAACGTGGAATACATACCGCGTAATACGCCTCGCCTTCTAAAGCCCAGACAGTGCAGTAAGCATATCTTGAGCGCGTTGAGTACCCCCGGGATGACGATGAATGCGAGCACGACGATCGCCGTGGACGTGAGTGGATGAGCGACGACTAAAAGAGAGTACGCGTCAACGTCATGTACATATAAAGAGGCGAGAACGGACCGTAATCCTCCAAGGCGATCAAGGCTGCCACGAACTCGTTCCGGAAGGTTTCAAAGGGGGGATACGTCCATACAGCCCAAAAGGCCTCGGACACGTAGGACCAGAGGGTAATGCAGAGATCAGAGACAAAGATCCACACTGCTCGGAGGAGCTCAAGGATCTTGTCGCCGAGGTCTGGAAAGTCGATGTCTTCGATGGGTTTGGGAGCCATGAGGAAGGAGGGGTGGTAGTGCACAGCAAGCCTCGAGTAGATTCTTATAGCATGATGGTCCGAGCGCCACGCTGCGCAAGGTAGAATTCCCGAATCAGTCGATTATGGCTGGCCGCAGTCATCACTCATGTCACAAAAAGAGCCCTCTTTCTTTGAGCGAGAGCGCGATCGACTCTCTGCAGAGATCACCGCAGTAAGACCCACTCCTCCTGCTCGTCAATGAACGAAAAACGCCAACTCATCCAGGGATTCGAGGAGTTGCTGTCCTCGAGCAACGTCTTGAATCGCAAGCTGGAAGAAGTACTCGGGATGACCAGAGAATACGAGACCATCGCTTCTCTCTGGCAAAGCTTCCATGAATTGATGCGCGGTCAAAATCAGCTGCCCGACGATCCCAGAACCGTCCCCGGAACTGGTGCCCACGTCGTCTCCACCAATGCAAGACGTCAATGACTACTATTGCAGACAGTGTGAGCTACATCGTCATCATCTGCACGATATCGTTTGCGAGACTATTCAAATACAGGCAGTAGAAAGGAACAGAGCGTATGTATGTATAGTTGCAGCAAAACAAGAGAAAAAGATAATATGCCGTTTAAAAAAACAAGTCCATTATACATCTGCCCAAGCGGCCACCTGGACGAACAACATCAAGTTACGCCAGCGTGTCATCAGCCATGCAACTTACCCAAGAGAAGCCGGCAAACTCTTGCTGATCGCGAGAAGACAACTGGCCGTGCACTGGTGTCAACGTCGGTTGTTCACGAGTAAATTCTTCGTCAAAGTTGCTCGTATCAGCACTGCCATTCTAAGAAAATCTTGAGCATCGACATCCATAGTCTGTGCGAGAGCTTACAATGGTCGGGAAGTAAGGTGGCGGAATGCGCTTGTTGAGCACGTCATCAAAGCTGACGTCTTTGAAGAATGGATGCCTCTTGATTTCCTCCGCGTCTGCCTTTCCTGAACCAAGTCGACGAGTGGGATCCCTTGTCAACAACTATGGGCACCTCAACATCAAAGAAGGGGTGTCAGGATCGCGTGGACACTACCTTTTGCAGGATCGAAACAGCGTCCCTCGGCATGGTGATCGGGTATAATGGTTCATCTTCTAAAATCGCATCGAATATTTCATCCTCGTCATCACCACGGAAAGGTGACTGTCCAAGCAACATTTCGTACGTCAGTACACCAAATGCCCACCAGTCAACAGCACGCCCATAGCGTTGTTCAAGAAGAATCTAATCACGTAGAGTGTCAACAGTGGTCGCCTGTGGAACTGTTAATGGGCGAACCTCGGGAGCCATGAACTCTGGAGTGCCACAAAAAGTGCTCGTGGTACTACCAAACCACATCTCCTCTTTGCAAAGCCCATAATCTGCAACCTTGACGTGACCATCGAGCGTCAACAAAATGTTATCCAGCTTCAGATCCCTGTTCAAGTTAAGCTCGATACAACACAGTACAGCGTGAAGGCAACTTA
Organism: Boletus rubescentipes; assembly: GCA_038092775.1. Lineage (NCBI taxonomy): Eukaryota > Fungi > Basidiomycota > Agaricomycetes > Boletales > Boletaceae > Boletus > Boletus rubescentipes. Next base: position 34,422 of record JBBPRA010000224.1, on the reverse strand, counting down.
CCGATAGATGATACCATTGGCATGGAAGTATTCCAAGGCTAGAAGAACTTCGGACGCATAAAACTTTGCTTGACGGAGAGAAAACTGTTTGCGCTGGATGTGTAACATAAGGTCTCCACCGCTCACATACTCCATCACAAAATAAACGCGAGTCTCTGTCTGGAAACAAGAGTGGAGACCAAGCAAGAAGGGATGGCGTTCACGAGCGGCGGCCAGAAACACGCGCTTCTCCGAACGAGTACTAAACAACCATGAGTAACAGTTTTCAGCCATACAACAGTAGGGGTAACGCACCTTTCCACTTCATCGTTGTCGATGATAAACTCCTTCTTCAAGACCTTGATCGCATACAGTGCATTGCTTCTCTTTTCCTCCGCGAGCATGACCTTGCCGAAATTTCCCTTTCCAAGAACAGCTAGGAAATTGAAATCGTCAAGGCCAACCTTCCGCTTGCGAGCAGGGCCGCGCTGAGTAGGGGACATTGATGGGGATGAAGTAACCACCTCTGCCTGCTGAGCTCGCGGCGGCACGTACTGCTGCTGTTGTGGAGGCGGGGAAACCTGCGGAGGTAAACTCGGCTGGGGGTATGAAGGCTGATTCGGACAATCATCAGCTTGGGGGATATACCTTGTCATTAAAATTTACCTGAACAGGCGGGATGGTGTAGTCTTCCTGTTCATATCCCGCTGGAACCGGAGGAGTTGTCGGAGGGAGTAATGGCTCGTTTGGGTAAGCGGGGGGAACCGGGACTCTCGCTCCAGGAGGCGGCCGAGGTGGAACAGCCGACGGAGGCTGATATCGATGATCAATCCCATCCTGAGTCGGCGTGCGACGACCATAGTCCGCCTGCGATACTGAAGGTGGAATGTCCACTGTTCCTGTGAGCTGTATCCGCTCTACGCCCTGAGTGATCGGCACATCGACTGATGGAAGCGGCGCGACTGGGGTTTGAGGGGTTTGGATCTGTGTCACTGGTCTGGCAGTTGCAGTTTTACCTCCACGAGCTCTGTTGATATCGCGCCAGTCACGAAGCAATTGATTGGCCGTCTCCATGGACATGCCACAGAAGTCGGGAACGAGGTGTGCACAATTGGCATGACAGGTGATCTCACATTCGGTACACCGGCGGGCATTCTTCCGACCAAGCGGGAGGATATAGCCACAATGGCAACACCAATTGGCGCCCAGATTAGTGATAGGTTCGAAGCGGTGAGGGATCCGATGGTTGATCTTCTCTTCATCGTCATCCTACAACACGAGATGGATAGATATCAAAGAGAAAACTGCCAAAGGGACCACATACCCCGGTATTTGATTTGGAGATACATTTTGTGACAACCTTCTCGTAACATTTCTTGTGACATGTGTATCGACAATCTTCGCATTGATATCCCAGCGCATTGAGAAGGAAATCGCTGCAAAATGCACAGAGCATGATCTGATAGAACTGACGCTGAATGAATTTGTGGCCGTTCATTTCGTGAACCTCCCCTTTGCGCTTCCTGACGGCGCCTTGACGACCAAGTCCTCCGGGAGCGTCCAAGGGACGTTTTCTCACGTTCTCCTTGACTGTGACACTGTCAACAAGCTATGCAGCACAGCGACACAAGGTACAAACCAAAGTTCAAGTGTAAAGCCAGCGCACCAGCAGGTTCGACAGCAAACCAGGCATCAATACCCTCGTTTTGACTCATCAAGCCCATCGATCCACCGGGTTGACCCATTGCTCCGGGGACAAAATTCAACGGTGCATTTACGTCTCCGAAGGCACCAGGCTGCGCAGGTGGTCTTCCAACAGGCAGATCACCATCCATGGCACCGGCTGTGACCCAACCGCCCTGACCGCTGTCCATCATGACCTTTTGCCGTCTCAGCGCTTCGACAAGATCGCTGATCCGGACCCAAAGAAGGCCGATGGGAACGGGGTGTGTCTCGGACACCTGTTTATCATATACTGCGATCTCGACTTCGTTTGCTTTGTCGACAGTGATCTCGAAATCTTCATTCCAGCGGTCCGTGCGGGATGGATGGGAGCGAGCGCGTTGAGTACCCTCGATCTTGAGTGAAACATAAGTTTCGATGATTTGCTTGGACGAGGAACGAAGCCGGCCCGAAGAAACGATAGGAGGATGATCAAGTTCCCGGGCACCCTTGACGGTGACAAAAAGCTTTCCAGACAATGGTTTGGCGCGCATGTTTTCTTTACGCTCGCCCCCTGTGCCTGGGCTCCAATTTAGCTGAGGTAATGGAAGCGACTGAGAACGAAATCTCACTGGATTGTTGATCCTCCTCTTCTACATCATCTAGAATGTGTAAATTCTTGTATCGCTTGAGAGCAGACTGCAGGAGTTGAATCTTTTTCTCGCTCTCTACTCGCTTGCTCTCTGCATCGGCACGAGATTTCTTGTCTCCATCCGCTTGGTATAACTTTGCCATCTTATCGATGCCCTTTTTGTACTGGAGCTCGACCTGGAGCTTGAACTCGAGTTGATGAAGCATCCTGGATATCTTGGCAGTAGTATGGGGGGTATCGGCTTTGATGAGGTCAAGGTTCGAGTACTGCTTGGTCTGGGGCATGCCTTCCTCGCTTTCAGGGAGTGTCTGGGAATCAAAGGGTCCGGCGGTACGACCAGGACCGGAGGAGTCGGGGTCAGAAGGGGGAATTTGGGGGAGAGAGCGGTCTCTATCGGCACCACGATTGGACTTGTTAGCAGAGGAAGGGGAGAGCGGGGAGGAGGCAGTGGATCGCGATGGATCAGCCTGCTGTTTCTTGCGAGCCTGGAGCTCGCGCAAGGTGTCTTCAAAGTAAGACAAGGAGCGCTCTGCCTCACGAATCTTTGCGTCGTTGCGCCTCAGGACGTCTGGATTTGAAGTCGCTTGACGAAGATGCCTGGACGCATCGAGGACCTTTCGTTCGGTTTCGATGCGTTTGAGGACATCCTGTATTTTCTGGTCGAGCTCGTCGAGCTTGGTAGTGGGCTGATTAGCGGGGGATGTCGGTTTGACGATGCGAGCGACGACGACGTACCATGACCGTTGAGAAGCAAAATGTAGATCGCCTTGTGATGGTCTGGCAGCGACTCGATGGTGGGTGGACGAGGCTGTGATTCCCGAGATAACCAACCCTATTATTTTCACACACTTGGCTATCTCGTAATCAATCTATTCAAATATTTATCGTTTCATCACCCCTGTTTCTCCATGCCCTCCTTCTCTGCCCCGTCCTCGATCCGCGTCGCGTCCCACGGCCACGCTCTCCGTCTCAAAATCACACACAACCTCGTCCATGGATCGCCCTCTCCCGCCGTCCACAGCGTCAAAGGTCGCCTGCCAAAGGCGCTCGACGTCCTCTGGATGTCTGACATCTCCATCTCGCTCGACGGGTCGCTCGATGGCCGCCAAATACCTGCCGATGACATCATGCGTTCTGGACTGGTGCTCCATCTCCAAACGCAGTTGAAAGCGGCACGCTTATACCACTCTTCTTGAACTGTGCACTCATTTTCCTCTAGAACGCGGATCGGCTCGGCCTCAACAACGTGTCGCGTCCGTTTGTGGACGATGCAGACGGCCTGTCCAAATGTTGGTAGCAACTCATTACCTTTCTTGCTCACATCTGATTCCGTCCTAGTGACGCTGACGCCCTCACGTCCGTTGCCTGACGCGTCACGTCTCCATGCCAATCTCGTTTCCTTGCACCTCGTCTATATCTGGAGGACCGCAGGGCGTAGTGACATTACCGACTCTGGTCCCTTGGTCGAAGAAATCAATCCATTTGCTCCAACCCTCTTTCTCCCCGCCGAAGCGCTCCTCACTCGTGTGACTGAACAGTTTATAATAAACCATCTCGTAAGGTTCGTTTCCACTTGATGAGCTTGGATCAATTCGCACTCGACCAATACAGCCGTTATCCCCTCATTTTTGGACCTTGGTGCAAGGTAGATCCGTGTATGCGTCACCTGTCAGCGGCTGACTCATCTTTCTGTCAGAGGCTTGACCTAGAGACGCAATACTTTCCCTCCATCGCTCGCTCTATTGTGGAAATAATGACCCGGTCCAGAGACCACAGGTTTCTGTCAAGATGCAAGCGTCTCTTAAAGGTATAGTCACAACGCCGGCATCACTATTGATTCCGACTGTGGTGTAGATTGCCCACAGGGAGCATATGTTTGTCCTCCAGACTGCCACCGCGGCTTTGTCCTCCTGTACCGATGCTGCCTCCGAGACCTCGGACGAGGAAACGGACGAGTCCCCTGCGACGCCTGTGCTCACGGACGAACAGGTTTTGTGCCAGAGTCTGGAACAACTGTTCCGGATGGGAGTTCCCAAACGTCGTTTCAAGGTCGGTCGTATTCACTTCACCTAACCGCGGACATGTGTCGTACACGGAGTTTATAGCCCGCAGCAAGAGTTGCGCCCCAGATAGTGTCATTACCGCAAGACGACGACGACAGTCTGCTGCGGTGTATACCCGACGTAGGGATCGACGATGAAGCCTCCTGGGCCGAGCTGCCTGAAATCGCGACGCCACCTTGTCCACTCGTGGCCAACTCCTATCAAGCATTGCCAGACGACATGGACGTATTCGCTCAGGAAGATTGGCTCGAGGGTGGGATGTGGCGTTTACATGAAGCAGATGTGGATCTGTGCGAACGCGAGTTTGATGCCCAATCGGACGAATCTCTTATCAGTGGACCCATCTCATTAGCAAGCATCACCACGCGTTCCCCACAAGCTGACCCTGTTGCTCTTTATCACCACCAGAGTGTCGACCGTCATCGCGAGCGAGACCCGGCTGGGAGCGGATTGGGTTACAAGGTTTCTCAGTTAGCCTACCTGGAAGATTCCGGCACCTCGGCGGTCCTAACTCGTTTACCGTCACATGCCCCGCATTATTCACAGAACTATGAACAGGTGATGGCATGCCAAGTCGATTCAGAAGGGTTTGAGAGTTTGGACAGTTGGTCCGATCGCGATGAGGCGGACTCGGATTCGATATTGTTCGAGCTGAATGTCGCCGACGTGTCAGATTTCGACGAGTCGCTCGTGTAGGATGTAATACAGACGGATTTCAAACATGAGGACAAGTGACATCCGAGTTCCGAAACATGAGGATTTGGAATTTAAACTCCGTCACTCCGCTATTTCTAGATTACCAGTTGACACTGAAAAGAATCTGACCGGGTGTTCCCCAAGACTCGCCCGCTCTTCCCCTCCTTCGCCATGCTCCCCGCAAAGCGCAACAAGATCGACATCAGCGTGAGCAGATCGCCACTGCGATCCACAACTCGCGCGGCCATCTGACCGTTCGTTCAGAAATTGACAGAGGAGGAGCAGAAGCTCTTCCGACTCTACGGCAAATTACCCACTCACAAGAACATTCTCACAAAAATGCAAAAGGTCTGCTTTGCATGCACCGTCATCATCGTACGCTGAGAGGACATTAGGACCGCAAATACTTTGACTCGGGCGACTATGCGCTGTCAAAAGCCGGTGTCGCTCCTCAAAACACCGTTGGCACCGCTATCCCTAATCCCGAAAAGTAGGCATCCTCTGCACCATCTACCATGCTCCACTCATTGCTCCCGCATCAGCATTCCCCATGCATCATCGCCTCCCACCTCACATCAGGGGGGTCTCTCCATATCGCCAACCAACTGTCTAAGTATTGCGCGAGAAAGTTCGCTGTCCCAGTCCGAAAGCGATTCGAATATGAAAGAAGACAAGGATCCCGAAGATCAAGAGGCATAGGACCGTGCCCCTCGCTGTGTTTTCTCTCGCTGTTTTCTCTCAGACTGTGTGCTGTTGTTCACTATTCCCGCTGTCGCCTCATATCTGTCCATGGCTCAACCCCATGTCCTGCCTTGTTTGCCTCCGAAATCCCATGTCTCGACTGCCTGACATGCCTCTTTGCAGTCCCCGTAACACTATCCTACTGTTTTGAATTTGTATTATCACCTGTAGGGTTAACATGCACATGAAGCCGTTCTAATATATCATTCCATTCATGGAGCTGCTCCGACGCGTCTGCCTACCAACTTTGGCGCGGCTGCTTTTCTCTTCACAATCATGTCACTCGACGACTACCGCAGCGAAATCGCACAGTACTTCAGCGAGGCCGTCGCTGCAGACGACACCCTAGTCAAAGAATGTGAGCTTGCCCACAGCACACTACACGCATTTTTGTGATACCACCCAAAGGCATGAGCATGTGTAAAATGTACAATCTCAGCGTGGAGAACCTCTCATACAAGTGGCAAGCACTGTCCTATTCCAACACGAACACTCTGGCCATATTCACCCTCCAGTCCGTCCCCGATCTCAAGGCAAGACTGCAGCAAGAAGTGGGTCGCCTCAATGCTACCAAGCTAGAAGGTGCTTTGCGAGGCGCGACCTTTGCAAGAGGGCGAGGTAGGGGCGCAACCGCAAGGGGGCCGACGGCACGAACTCTCGATGCGGGTCTCAAGATTGGACCACTGCGGTCGGGCGTCGTCAAGTCAGAAAGCTCTGCGTTCTCGGGACCGAGCAGGGTCGTGTTTGAAGGACCCAAGTCGGACGAACAGTCTCGGAAAAGTCGGGCTTGTAAGGCTGTCCCTGGGTCACGTCGAGCGCGCGCGTGCTGATGACAGTTGCGGCCCAGATCGGTACATGTACGAGAAAGTGACGGGGAGGAGTGAAGGTGGATTTTTTTTTTTCGACCGAGCGTTTTTCTCCAGCTCATCGCGCGTTTGGCTAGCTTTGGATGATCGCATCGACGAATTCGCTGATCTTGTTCGGAAGCACTATGGTGTGGACGAGTTTGCGGATCCAAACGCTGCCACAGAGGTTTGTCCTTCTCGCTCGATTATGCAGATAATTCACACCCGCGCCAGGAAACGACTACTGTCGTCGGGAGGATCGTCCATGACGCAGAAGTATCAGCGTCAGGGGCAAGACTAAATGAGTCTTCTTTGGTCCTTGAATCCTCGCGAATGATGGGGTCCGGTGTACGCGTTCCAATACGTTTTGCTCCGGAAGCCAAGTTGCGGGGTGGAGTCAAGGGTATTGGCGGGATGAGCTTCTTTCCTGGTGCGATCGTCGCGCTACGTGGTCGCAATGGTGGAGGTGGTTTTTTCCTTGTAGAAGAACTATTGTCGGTACGCTCTACCCCATCCATCCCCAGTGTCCACCAGACCGATCGGTATACATTGCAGCTGCCCCCGATCAAAATGCCACCGTCACCTGCGAGTGATGCCAACGCTGCCTTTTCCATGTGTATCGCCTGCGGACCGTTTACCCTGGACTCGGACTTGGACTATAAACCCTGGGCAAGCTTGCTTGGCAAGGTGAAAGAAAGCAAACCTGCAGTCATACTCCTGGTACGATGAAGCCTGTCCACTTGAGAACTTTTCTGATGATCAACATGGGTACAGATGGGACCTTTTGTCGACGCAACGAATCCACGGGTCAAGGACGGGGACATGGACGAGACGCCTAAACAATTATTTGAACGACAATTCACCGAGAGACTCCAGGATTTCTTGGTCGAGTCTCCAGGAAGTACAGTATTGTTAGCTCCGAGCATCAACGATGTCATCAGCGACCACACCGTCTTTCCGCAGTGCGAGCTCGAACCCGAGTTCAGCAGGGATCCTGTAAGCTCGACTGTGACGCGCCAGCAGTGCCTCCTTCTAACGACGCGTTGCACAGCGCATCCGCCTGCTTCCAAACCCTTGCCGCTTTTCTGTCAACGGGATTTCATTCGCAGTCACGAGCGTCGATACGTTGTTTCATCTTCGCAAGGAGGAATTCTTTAGACGAACGCCCGAGGTTGATCCGCTGATCCCGACGTCGGAACCCGCGACGGATGGCATGTCCAATCTAGCACGCAATATTTTTCAACAACGAAGGTAACCCCATCTATATGACGTCAAAGACCATCTCATGAGCTTGGAATAGTTTTTATCCGATATTTCCTGCTCCTTTCGACGTTGCACATGAGGTTAACCTGGATGTGACGCACTCTGAGGCGATCAAGTTAGTGGAAAGTGAAGACGAATATGCACCAGACGTGCTCGTGCTCCCAAGTCGCTTGAAGCACTTTTCAAAGGTACGCATTTGTGCTTGTATAGGATGATTTGGTTGAGTTCATGGTCTCCCACCAGGTGGTAGATGGTACCACTGTCGTGAACCCATCGTTCTTGTCGAAAAGTACCTATGCGATGTTGTCATACGCTGGACAAGGATCCGGTCTGGCAAAAGACCGTATGACGGCAGATATATCAAGAATTTCATAGATATCATTTCATCGCGTTCTCTCTTGTGCACATGTATGAAAGATCACGCAGCCTTGAACGCATCCCCCAACGCCTTGGTCGCGTCTGCTACCATGGTCCTCGCCACGGCCATTACCCCATCCATTCCCAGCGTCTGGTGCGGAGCACCCTTATAGGTCTTGATGTCCACTTTGACGCCCAACCCTCTCAATTTCTCACCATACGCAATGCCCTCGTCCCTTAGTATATCCATCTCACAGACCCCTACCCATGCGGGAGGTGCATTGGCCAAGAGTGATTCGGGTGCAAAGATGGGTGAGTTGTCCCAGTTTCTCCATGTAGTAGAGTCGGGAAGGTAGTTGTGACGGAACCACATCATACGACCCGTGTTGAGCCAGACTGTATTTTTCATCTCCTTCCAGGAAGGATAGACATCACCAGAGTCGGAAGCAGTATTGTCAATGACTGGAGTCGCTGCATGTGAGTCATTGAACGCCCGATACTGAGGGAGGGATGGCTCACCGGGCACGACGAGAAGCTGAAAGATAATTGGGATGGGGGTGTCGAGCTGTTGGGCCTTGAGTGACACGATGGCTGCAAGGTTTCCACCACTGCAGTAGTGAGCATCGTTGAACGACCGCATGCGTTGATAGGCACAGTACCTCGAGGAGCCTCCGACGGCTATCTTGTTCACGTTGGCGTTGAGCCGTGACTTGCCGTTTTCATAGATCCACTTGAGGGCGTCGACCGTGTCGATCACTGCAGCAGGGTATGGGTTCTCAGGGGCGAGCCGATAGTCGAGGCATATCGTGAGGCAGCGATGTTCTGTAGGCAGATCTGGGCGTGAGCCTAAGGAATCGCACGAGCTAACGGCGTACCCTTGCACTGGCGGGCGGCAAACGACGCCTGGGTGTCCAAGCTACCGAGGCACCAACCGCCTTGAACCGATCGCTATCAGGTGACACTGCGATACACTCAAAAGGAGAAACAGACCTCCATGGATATAGAGGAATACGGGCCACCCTTGCGGAGGCGGGTCACCCTCGGGGGTGTACACGCGGATCTTGCAGTTTTCGAGTGAGATGTCTGTCACGGAGCCGACTTGGACCACTGGTGAGCTACCTGGGACGACGGGGAGCTTGCGGATGTCGGGGTGCCATGGGAGGGTGTGGGGAGGAACGACAAATGCTATTCCTTTGTTGTGGAAGGCGACGTATTCGGGGTCGAGGCGGGAGAGGACGTCGGGGTGGACGGGTTGGTGGATTGTCCGTGGGTCTGCCATCGTGTTCGGTGGGGCATATCGTTGCCCGCTCGCGATTTATAGAGTTCGTGAGGGCACACATGACCTGGTTTAAAAATGGTGTTCCATGAACAGGTGATTAGCGGGAACACTGATACGAGAGATCCTACCCCTACACGAGCAAACAGGGGTTATCAGCTCTTTTTTTAACCCTGCACTAGCCTTTCTTTCTTTTCGCTCTCCCTTGCCTTCCGTTTCCCTGGGTTTGGTTCGAAGTCTTACGACGAGCCAGTGAAACTCCGAGTCACTGTACAATGACACCAATATATCGGCGGGGCGTCAATGTTCACGGAAGAGGCGGTACGTCAATCGCTCTATCTCGTATCCCCAAATGCGATGGCGTTGATGAGTAGCCAGACGGCGAGCTCTCAGATGAGCGACAATCACCTCCTGATGCATTGTCTCCCGAACCTAATTGGACGCGTCTTTCCCCCTCGTCGAATCCATTGCCGGGCTCCCGCTCACTGGGGTTGGGTTACCCGCATCTCCCATCCACGCGTTCAACTCCGGTCCCACCCACAATACCACACGTCATACTGACCTCGTTTGTTCTTCGTTGTGGGTATACCCGCAGGTGAGGACGATTGAGGGCAAGCAAATGAGCACCTATCTGCATACGGATTGAGATACCTGCGTGTGCGCACGCGTTTTGCGGTGTACGATGGCATGGGGACGAGGGTGAGCGCTCGAGCACTGGCATACAAGTGATGGTGCAGAATGATCCAGATGTGACATGGTTGACATCCCGGAGGGTACAGAGGGCATTTATTAGTCCATACGAGAGAACCTACTTTTACACGAGAATGAGACTATGCTAATAAGTAGTTGGTCAACAGTTGGGCCACTTTAGAGGTCAAAACACGGGTAGAGACATACCTGGGGGTGTCATAGATGGCTGCGATGTCGATCAGAACTTAGCAGACAGCTCAAATGTGTTGAACGCATCAGCAGGTCAGACAGACGCGACGGTCGAGTCGCGGTTAGTAGTGGTGAAAGCGCAACAGAGTCACTAAAGAGCAAGTGTAACATGTAAGTGTGCTTGCGTAGAATGGTATGGACGCCTTGATTGGCGGAGAGTGAAAACACCTTCTCCCGTACGACAACGATGGGCAGAAACAGTACGTCGCGGTCTCGTCCATCTACCCGTCTCACACCCTGATCTTCGCCCAGAACCCCACAAATCCACGGTCCCACATAAACCCAGTGGGTCTCCCAAAAGTCCACCGACGACATATCCTGAACCCCTCCTCGTCCCCTAGAACTGAAGAAAGATCCAGGCGTCCCAAAACTCCCCGATCTCAAAATCAGAAATGCAGAAAAACAAAAAGCACGTTCGGCAAGTCGATCCTATCCCACTCGCCACCCTATCTGACTTTTGAATGCCATGTAGCCACCCCCACGCACCGACCCAGATGCGACGATGGCATCCGAGCCGACCTTGTCCTCGCTTGCGATGCTGGCGTCCTCGGTTGAGCAAGCGCAAGCGTCTGGTGCCTCAACGAGCACCGTATCACCCGCTCAGAAAACCAAAGAGCAGATGCGACGCCACTACGTTCGCGCGCTCCACAAGGTCGTTGACGAGAGCGACATCGTCATCCTTGTTCTCGACGCGCGCGATCCAGAGGGGTGCCGAAGTCGACTAGTCGAAGAGGAGGTCCGGAGACGGGAAAGCGAGGGAAAGAAGCTCGTATTTGTCCTCAACAAGATAGGTGCATGCGTTTCCCTTCTGTTCTCTCCGGCAAGGACGACGTTTGACGGTATCAGATCTCGTTCCGAGGGAAAATGCCCAGCAGTGGTTGAGGTATCTACGACATTATACGCCGACCCTCCCATTTCGTTCGGCCGCGTCCAACCAACGATCGAATTTGTCGTCTGCAACGGCACCGGCGCTGTTGCGGCTCTTGAAAGCTTACAAGCCGAGTACAGCACAAAGCGTGACGGTCGGCGTGGTCGGGTTTCCGAACGTGGGCAAGAGCAGTCTGATCAACACTTTGAAACGATCCAAGGCCCGTCCCCGTTTCTCATGACGTGTCGTCCTTTGATCCGACGCGTTTGTTTGCTTTTTGGCAGGTGTGCGCAGTTGCAGCGCAACCTGGACATACAAAGGACTTGCAAACGGTCCAGCTTGAGCGCGGCCTCAAGATCATTGACTCTCCTGGTGTCGTATTCGATGAAGACGAGAACGACGGTGGGATCAGCCAACGTCAAAAGGGTAGCATACTGCTCCGCAACGTGGTCAAAGTCGAGGATATCGACGATCCGATTGCTGTCGGTGAGCTGGGTTATTCAGTCCTTGCGGTGGACAGCCCATCCCATATTGCTCTTTTTCCCTAGTGGAAGAAATTCTTTTACGAACCGACCTCGCGACGCTACAAAAGATCTATGGACTTCCAGACTTCTCAAATACCCTCGAGTTTCTGACCATGTTGGCACTGAGCAGCGGAAGGCTCCTCAAGGTTGCTTTTTCTCATGATCTTCACGCGCTCGAGCGGGGCTCTGACTTGCTGTCTGGTAGGGTGGCACCCCGGACGTGCTCTCCACCGCGCGACAAGTGTTAATGGATTGGAACCACCAAAAGATCCCCTACTTTTCGGTCCCGCCCGCGATCCATCCTTCGTTGATACCCTCCACGATCCCAAACACCACGGGTGGATCCGCTGTCGCCCCCGGCGCAGAGACCGTCGGCCAAGCTCAAATCCTCACTGAGCTCTCCAAACCGTTCGAGTTGGCGGGTTTGTTCGGTGCCGCGGACGCTGGGGCGTTCGCATCGGAGGAAGTCACGATGGGCGACGACACGGCGGCGGACGAGGCGGAGATGGTGGCAGACGACACACCGCTTCAATTACCCATGAAACGATCACGCTCGCCGGCACCTGGTCCCGAATCCGAGCCCGGGTCTAGTATCACCCAGCGTCCGACGTCGGACGCGTCGTCTGTGCGGACGCCGAAGCGGTTTCGAAGAGCAAAGAACCTGTCGGCGTACGAAGAGGCTGCTGCGCAGAGTCATCCGTTGCGTCGCAAGACGTTGAAAAAGGATGCCAAGAAGGCGAGGCGGGCAGCGACGCGGCTGCAACGACGATCTGGGCAGGGTCCAGGTATGGAGGTAGACGAGTTGCGGGACACCTTTATGGCGGGGGTCGAGAGTTGATGTCACTGTGTTTTGAATCCCATTTTCACTTTTTTTTGGTGACGCCCCCCGGTTCCGACTCGTTCGTGAGATAGGGAGAATGATCAACTCAGAGTTGAATAGCGGTCCTCACTGGTTGACTCGCTTGCTTACGGGAAAGAAAACACGGAACCACCCTCCGTAATCATCAAGTTGTACTCGATCAATGCCTAGACACGAAGATACGAGGTTGCTCAAAAGTAAGATTGAAGCAGGTCAGGGTCGTTTGGCACACGCAAGTCATTTCGTGACCTACGAAGCGTCGATCGGGTCCGACAGCCTTGTCCTGTTTCTTCGCATTCCTGAGACCGGCGGAGAGGTTACTGATGACATGAGGACGACTGACTCATTATGTGAAGCCACATGGTCCAAGTCCAAGCCCACACCGCCACTCCTGGCTTGCTGCTCTCTCAACTTCAGGACACCCTACTCCATCGTTTGCAAGATTCCATTGCTCGTAGTCCATTTTGTTTACTACAGGACGTGTTTTCCAAGTCGGCTGGGAGGAGGATACGAAACTCAATCGGACTGAACGGACCGTCAGCTCAATTTAGTCACACGGCAGCTTTTGATTGGAGGACAGTGTCGGTCGTTATACTGGCCACTCGCGTTGATCGGACTCGTTTCTGCGGTCAATGTGAGTGCGGTGTTGTGTCATCATGCACGATAGGTGAGTTCCTTCATCGCTCACTCTGTCGATCCTCTTCAGATTAACCCCGTATTGTCCCTTACACCGTCTAATTAACAGTATGTCCGTGTGAGGGATGCAAACCGGCCGGTCCAGCTTTGGTCCCTACTACAGATGCCTTACTAGTACCGTCACCCGATGGCTAGCCAATATAAAGGTGGTACAGAATGGCCTCCCAGCTCTCCATCGCAATTGCACCATAGTCATGTCATCTGTCCCAATTCTTCCACCATCCGACTGCTCCCTGCCTTTCCATGAATTGTTCAGCTTTCATATGCAGAACAACCCGACGCTACCCATGTTTGTATATGCCGATGACCAGGCGTCAGATCATACCACCGAGATAACCTTCCTCGAATTTGGTCGCGCTGCGCACAGGATCGCACACGCTCTTCGTCCTGAACGTGGTGGCAATGATAGCCAAGTTGTCATGCTCATCGCCAACTGTGACACTATCTTCTTCCATGCTGTTGTTGCTGGAATGTTCATTGCTGGTTTAGTGGTGAGTGTACCATCGTGATTTGAATCGGGAAAGCGACTCATTCAAGTCCAACGTATTAGCCATTCTTGGTGTCGTACCGAAACTCGGCTGCTGCTGTGGCTGATATGATGAGGAAGACCAACTGTTCGCGAATCCTGACGTTGCACCACGCACACAGCATCTTGATCAAGAGTATTCGTGAGGAGGTTCCAGATTGCGAATTGGTGGTCGATGAATTGCCAACGCTATCATACGCATTTCCGAAACTTGGGAGCGTGGCCGAAGTGGACCCCTTTGTGCCATATCCTGGGCCTGCGTCACGCCCAGACTTGGACAGCCCTAAGATTTACTTCCACTCCTCGGGTAGCACCGGCTTCCCCAAGCCAATCCCGCACAGTCACAAGTTTCAGGCATCTTGGTTGATGCAGCGTCAGTCACGATCAGTTCTCGCCTTATCGTTGTTGCTAATACCTCAGTCGACACCCAGCTTTTATGCAGTCCTTCATGAATCTTCCCGTCTCCAGTCGAATTGGTGTCATGGGACTGCCTACTTTCCACGGCTACGGTGTGACAGTTCAACTCTATCTTCCGGTTGTTTCTTTTGTTGCAGCCGTTGTATACCCACCGCGCGCGGTGACCAATCCGCACGCTGCCCCTGTCATACCAACAGGTGGAAATATGCTGGATTATGCACGACGGACAGGATGCAAGGCCTTAATGACGGTCCCGACGTTCTTAGAACAATGGGCGGTCTCCCAGGAAAACGTGGAGGAGCTGAAGAAGTTCGAAGTGGTTGTGAGTGACATCCTCGTGTGTTTGTTGGACCTGAGCATGATTACACCCACTCCAGGCATATTCAGGGGGTCCCCTGTTGGAAGCGGTTGGAGATAATTTATGTGCCGCTGGCGTAGCAGTGGGTACATTTTATGGAGGCACCGAATTTGGTTGTCCCACGTTCCTTCGAATGAAGGCGGATATCAAAGACTGCGACTGGAATTAGATGCGCTTCTCCGATGACATCAAGATAAGATGGGCTCCCTATGGAGACGGTTCCTACGAATGCCAAGTATTGGTAAGTTTCCGCTGCATCCTTCGCTTCATTAAGTTACATGACGGATCTACTGTAGTCTTCTGCGAACCATCCGATGGCTGTCGAGAACCTTCCTGATGTCAAAGGGTATGCAACATCCGATTTATGGGTTAAACACCCTACGAAGGACTTATGGAAGATGTGAGTTTATGTCACGATCACTGCGGACGAGATGACCAAACAAGAGGCATAATAGCGTCGGCAGAGCAGATGATGTCATCATGCTTGCCTCTGGAGAGAAAACTGTGCCTGCTCCCATGGAGGGCATCATCGGTTCTAGTCCCTTTGTTCAGGGCGTATTGATGTTTGGGCGAGAGCGAAATCAGGTTGGGATTATAGTCGAACCTCGCCCTGAGTGGCATGTTGTCAATATTCAGGACGACGACGCCGTTGCTAAGTTCCGGAACAAGATCTGGTACGTTTTGAGACTGTCCCTGGGGACGATATGCTGATCGTGATACCACAGGCCGGTCATCGATGAAGCGAACAAGACCGCACCGGCATTCAGTAGAATATTCAAGGAGATGATCCTGATTACGAGTCCAGAGAAACCGCTTTTGAGAACTCCGAAGGGATCTATTCAGAAGAAGGCAACGATCAAGGCCTACGGAGCTGAAATCGATGCTTTGTATGTGCTTTCAAGTTTAGTCTACGTACCGTTTGCTTATAGAGATTTCTCACTCGAAACAGATACAACGCTGCAGAAGCCACTTCAGAGTTCACTGGGCCGTCCGCCTGGACTGCGGCAGTTCTGAAAGACTGGTTGACAGAACGCGCGAACGCCATCACTCGGGGGCAGAGCATAAATGCTACTACGGATCTCTTCGCTCAGGGTTTCGACAGGTATGCTTTCGGGACTGGTAGACACGTTTTGGTCCTGACCCATTCCGTAGTTTGAGTGTCACGTATTTGCGAAACCAGCTCGTCAACGCCTTACGGACGTCACCAAACTCCAAGACACGTAGCGCTATTTCCCGCATCTCGCCGAACATCATATTCGAGAATCCGACTATCGAACTTCTCGCGACACGCATCGCCAACCTTGTCGATGAAAGCGGAGAGTCACAGAATGTGGACCCCAAGCAGCAGCATATCGTGGCAATGAACGCCATGATAGACAAGCATTCCAGCGGTCTTCCGCCATCGGTAAATGGTATATTTCAAAACGAAATATATCCCACTCGATCAATTGTGCTACTCACTGGGTCCACTGGTGGCCTCGGGTCGCTCCTCCTTGCACAACTGATTGAAAATCCGACAGTGCGGAGGGTATATGCTCTCAACCGCCCCTCATCTACCTCGAGTGCACAGCGTCAGAGTTCGGCGTTCATCGACAAGGGACTTTCTGTCGATCTTTTGAAATCGGGCAAGCTTGTGTATGTCGAGGCCGACGCTTCCCAGAACAAGTGTGGCTTGTCACCCGCCCTATACGAGGAGGTACGCGACCCTTTTCGCTCTTTAATGTGTTCACGAAGCTGAAAATCATGATTAGATCCGGGGTATGGTAACGACAATCATCCACAACGCATGGCGCCTTGATTTCAACTTGTCCCTCGCCTCCTTCGAACCCAACGTCAAAGCGACCCGAAACTTGGTGGATCTTGCGTTGGAGTCACGTCATCGCAGTTCGCTTCGCTTTGTTTTCACATCCTCTGTCGGCTCTGCGCAATCCTGGGAGCGCGCAAGAGGCGCATTTCCTGAAGAAGTCCAACTTGATCCGACCTGGGCCGTTGGATCTGGGTACGGGGAGGCGAAGTATGTGTGTGAACGGGTGCGTACAACTATCCACCCAGTGGAGATGCGTTGACCTCAGCGTTCATTGCCTAGATCATCGTCAAGAGCGGTCTCCGCGCGACCTCGTTGCGCATTGGCCAGATTGCCAGAGGACCCAATGGATCCTGGGCAACGACAGATTGGGTGCCGATCATCGTCAAGTCGAGTATCGCTCTTGGAGTCCTCCCTATCTCCCGTGGGGTAAGTGACGAAACTCGTTCGCGGATCAATGTTCGTTGAGGCTGACAACATCATGGTGACCAGGTGATTTCTTGGATGCACGCCGAGGACGTGGCAGCGTCCGTGTTGGATGTTGCATTCGCAGAGGACGCGCCGCAAGCACTTAACATTGTCAACCCACAACGTCCACCCTGGGTCAAGATCATGTCGTCCATCCGAGATGCTGTTCTGGAGAAAAAAACAGCCTCGCTGACCGGAAACGATCTGACGATGGTTTCGTTCGTGGATTGGGTCGTCCAGCTGGAGAAGAGAGCAGACAGTGCAACGCCCGAGGACCTCGTCAACATTGTGAGTGTTTTCATAGATGTTTGGGTGCAAACATTAATGTCATTGCGTCAGCCCGCGATCAAATTGCTCGAATTTTACCGAGACATGGCGAGGCACGAGGAACTGACTCAGTCAGAGACCCAAGTAGGGGAAGCGGGTATGGCTGACTTCAGCACTGCAAAGGCGCAGCGTGTTAGCAAGACCGTGGCGCACATGCAACCTCTTGGGGACGCGGACGCCCGTGCATGGGTCAATTACTGGTCCTCAGCAGGACTTTTCTGACCTGCACACTGGCGCATAAAGCTTGTACTTGGTGGTGTACCCTTGTCATAGATTTTTGTGTTGCTTGAGGTTTACCTGTGTATTATCTTGGAAGATATGTACCAAAAATCTTTCTTGTCATGAATGTGTCACGATCAAGATAAACATAGACTGTAAATGATTGCAAGCTGTAAATGTCAGTGAGAATAGAATCCCTGAATGTCCTGAGGTGGACAGGTGGATACAGCGACAACATCTCTTGTAGCGGATTGCATCACACTGAATCAGTGACAATCTTGCTACAGAATGCGACATGTCTTTGAGTCAAGCTCGGTCTTGCTCTGAATATACAAGTAAATTGTGTCGTTTTTTTCACGAGCTACAATACTTTGACATCCGTGTGGACGGAGATCAAGTCAACGCCAAGGAGAGGTTCGACGAGTGAATAGAGTGGACTCGTACGCTCAGAGTCGGTATCATTGTGTTCAGCTTGCCACCAAGGTGTGGTACCTCGTGGACATGGGCAATCTGCACGCCAAAGCGCAATGATGACCATCCTCGTGGATGTCTGTAAAGATGTCTAGCACGAGGGAATCACCAAAGATTTCGAGATCGAAGGACTGAGTAAAATTCAGACATGTACTAATGCTTTGGCGGAGTGCGCTGCTGAGGTAAGCAATCTGGTTGGCTCTGACGATGAAAAGCAAACGTAGCAGAGACAAGGACGGCGAACGCGCCACGAAAAAGAAGAAAAGTCGAGTCCGCATCACCGACGATGATGCCAACGATGACGACATGTGGGTCGAGAAGAACATCGACATCGACGGCGAGCGGGTCTGTCCGCCCCTCTCCTCGTCCGGCACGTGCTCACACCGCACCCTCAGCTGCTAGCAAAGGACATTCCCACCGCAGAGAGTCTCCAGTTGGCCTCGCATGCACAGCCCACCGAAGACGATCCCGTCCTTCCACCGACTGCGAGCACCGAGTCGAAATTGCAGCGCGACGAATGGATGCTCCTGCCCTCTTCGGATGCCCCGCGCTCTTCCAGCTCTTCTCGGCCCCTCGCGCAACAGCTCCCTACCGGAGATGACTCCTACACCGACGGATATGCAGAGTCCTCCGTTGCCGGTCGGACCCCCGGTGGTGCTGTCGACTTCTTCTCTTCCCTTGGCACAGAGAAGAAGCGCAAGCCTCGGCCGGACAAACCTGACCCGGACAAGGTTGAGATCCTTTTCCTGTAGCTACGCTTTACTGACCCATTCGTGTTAGCCAAAAGTCAGTGACCGGGAGCTCAACGTGGACCTCCGACAAGGTAGCAGCACCGAGGCGAGTGTCCCGCCTCCTCCGAAATCCATCACCCCCGGTGGACCAGGATCTAGCTGGCGCATGATGCGTTTGCGCCGAGTTTACGAAACTGCCGAGGAGGAAAATCGGTCGGTCGAAGAGGTCGGGCTCGAGCGCTTTGGTACGATGCAGGCCTTTGAAGAGGCCAAAGAAGAGCGACGTATCCTAGACGAGCGAGAGGGCAGACGTGGTGCGCAGAGAACCACCAATCACAAAGGCAAAGATCGTGAACTGCCGGGCGAGAAACGTTTTACCTTCACAGACATTGGCGCTAGTGGCGCATCCAGCCGCAGCTCGTCGTTCCGTCGACCGACTACCGCGGATAACAGTACACCAACTACCCCTTCTCCTGCTGCTGGGTCGGCCAAGCCAGTCGTGGACCGCCGCCTCGACTCGTTGCGTTTACCCTCTCAGGCATCATCTCCCCTCGCCCATTCGCATACACCTATTCCCAGCGTCATGACTCCCTCTGTTGCCGCTGTTTCCACCACACGTGGAATGTCACCGTCGTCGCTCAACAAACTGCAAGCGCAGGTTTTGCGCGCGAAACTCATGAATGCTCCCAACGCAGCCAGGCTCGAGGAAGAATACGAGGAACAGCTCCGTAAGGCTCATGGTGAACCTGGACAACCCATTGTAAGGACCAAGGTCGAGGTGTTGCCCACTTTGGATGCCCAAGGGCGTTTATATGACGTAGGGCATGGCAAAGACGATGCGGCACCGATCCCGGGTAACCGCAAGAAGAAAGAAAAGGTTTCTTTCCCTTTCCTGTGACGCTTTCGAAGCCTTACCTGATATGTTTCAGTTCGAGACTCGCGACCCAAAAACCGGCGAGATTGTGCGCTACAATGCCGACGATGACGAGATGACCCTCGGAGAGATGTTGCGCCAAGAACGCTTTGGTGCAGGAATCTCTGACCAGAAGAGCTTGGATGCGCAGTATGCCAAGGCCTTGATGGGTGACGGCAAATTCGAGGTTCGTCCTCCCTACACCTTCACTCCCAGCCTGTCACTTATCGCACTTCCAGAATGACCTTGATTACATTGATGACAATGCTGAACGCCTCGCAAGGCAAAAAATGCGCTCCGATGCCATGAAGCGGCAATTCGCCATTAATGGTATACGCCTCGATCGTCTGACTTGCGTACAGATTCTTACCACCATGATTTCATTCCATCAGACTATAAGCGTACCCAGAAAGCCTTGGCCACTTGTCAGTTCTGCTATGGGGAAGACGACTCTCCACCAAAAGCACCCGTTGTTGCAATGGGAACCCGGGTTTACCTCTCATGCACTCTCACCGAGGAACTACTGGAAGGACATTGTCTCATTGTTCCCATTCAGCACCATTTAACGATGCTTGAAGCCGATGACGATGTTTGGGATGAAGTTCGGGTATGTTTTCCCTCCTCTTATTTTCAAAGTGGTTAATTACGGTACTTGTAGAACTTCATGAAGAGCCTCATGAAGATGTTTGCAAAGGAAGACAAGGGCGTCATATTCTATGAGACGGTAATTAGTTTCAAATGGCAGAGGCACACATGCATCGAATGCGTGCCTCTTCCTTGGGCACAGTATGATGTCATCCCCCAGTACTTCAAGGTATAGTGCTCGTTTCACATCCTGGTTCTAGAAAATGACACAGAGCATAGGAATCGATACTGGCATCCGAGGCTGAATGGTCTCAGCATAAAAAGGTCATCGATTTCTCTGCACGTCCTGGAGGGTTCCGTCGTGCGATGGTTCCCAACCTACCCTACTTTATGGTTCAATTTGACTATAAAGGTGAACGTGGTTATGGACATGTCATCGAAGGCACGGGAGAGTCTGCCGCTCTGGGAGAGGAAGATGGTGGTCTCGACGAAGGAGAGAAAGGAGGCGGTGAATTCCCCAAGTAAGTTTATGGCTGCGATCTAGTCTTGCAATTGGGCTGACTAGTTGGCAGGTACTTCGCGGCAGAGATCATAGGGAACGTGATGGACGTTGAACCGAGGCGGTGGAGACGACCGAGGAAAATGGATCGCCGGGACTATAGGGTTCGAATAGATGACTTCAAGAAAAAGTATGACAAGCATGATTGGACTGGACTAATTGGCAAGTGAACAGATGTCTAGTTACAGGCGATAACTGCCACCTACATATCCGTGTCTGTATATTAGTTTCCTACACGATGTGACGGTGGGAGTGCGTAACCCACGTCCGTCAGGACTCAGGAGCACCATCATGACAACCTTGTCGACAACGTTGCACGCAACCTCGAGCATGAATTCACGGCTACGAGTGTCAGTTCTTCGTTGTGCTGTTGGCGCGTACGACATCGCACGGCATGTCAGGTTCTCGGCCTCTCGGAGGCTACTGAGCACTTCGACCACATCCAACGAATCCACGTTGCGTCGCTCGTACCTCTATGGTCTGTTCTTCACAACCAATTCCGTTATTTTCTATCGATTAATCCATCCTTGTAGTCCCTGCCTCGTCAGATCGCATGCTTGAGAAGTCACTCAGCCTCGGAGCACCCCCAGATGTTGTAATTTATGACCTCGAAGACAGTGTCACTCCCACAGCAGATGAAAAGAAGGCAGCAAGGCGGCGCCTTAGCCAATTCCTGCACGTCCGTGGGTCTACGACTTGACAGCGTCGTGGTGCTGATGAGAAGCAACAGCGGACACCCCTAGAGGACCTGCCTGCCTCGGAGCGCGTCGCCGTCCGACTGAACGACATAAGTACGTCCTTTTTCGAGGACGACGTAGCCGAGGTGGTACGTTCCTTGTCTCGCTTCTCTTACTTGACACCAATGCAAGCTCCTCGGGAAAGCTCAGATACCCATCCGTGGGCACCCTCATTCTCCCCAAGATTCACTCCGTTCGCGATTTGCACTATGTTTCTCGTATCATACGTAATTTGAACAGGCCTTCCACCGCATTACGCATCGTGGCCAGCATAGAGAGCGCACGCTCTGTTATGGGCTTAAAGGATATTGCCAACTGGAGGTCAGAATTCGGGGCTGAGAAAGGTGGAGAATTGACAGCTCTTCTGGTAAGCTCACTCCGCTATTCTGGGTCACGGAACACTAACAGTCAATTACTAGTTTGCCGCGGAGGACTGTATGTCCCTCTGCCTCTTTGCTTAAGATTCCATGTGTGACGCTCGTCACAGACTGCGCTGATACTTCTGTGGTGCGGACGACGTCTAAACAGGAATTGCTCTTTGTGCGGTCCCAAATTGTGATCACAGCCAAGGCTTTCGGACTCGAGGCCATTGATATGGTACGTCCACGCCTTGCTTTTCATCTCGGAGTCTGACCGGCATTCCAGGTCTGTGTGAATTACAAGGACCCGGACTACCTGCGCGAGGAATGCCAGGATGGCAGACGACTCGGCTTTACTGGAAAGGTATGATTGAGTTCGCTCACCCCATCGACTTGGCACGCTCATGTTCGATGCGCAGCAAGTAATACATCCAAACCAGGTAGCGACTGTTAACGCCTCCTTTGTACCGACTTTCCATGGCGCGTTTCATATTCTATTTCGCGAATTCCGAGTTCTAATGGGACGCGTGTGTGGATTGGAAATACAGAGATTCTCCGCGCAGCCAAGATCCTCCACCGGATGAATATCGCACATTCCAATCAGAAGGGTGCATTTGGGCTTGAAATGGAAAGTGGGAGTAAAGAGATGATTGATGCCCCCATGCTGAAGCAGGTGCGTATTTCCTTGCAAGGAGAAGGTGGCTGAGGCTGACTGTGAATGTGATGGCAGGCAGAGAATATCATACGGCTTGCACGCGCTGCTGGTTGTGATATCCCTCATGTGGGTGGGAGTGATTGACGCGTTTATGATCGCGTCTTTGGTAATTCCAACCTACGTCGTCACTGAATCAATCTGTTCCAAATCTGCGCGCATTGTGTTCTGGATTGTTCGGTACACCACTCGAAAGACACAGTAATGATACTTCCTATTGGTCGAGAATTCAGACGGAGCCAGTATGAGTCACTCGCTGCGGCACAGGTTGCACAGGAAACAACCCACGAGGCATGGGAAAGTACTATAAGTATCAGAACGAGCCTCGAGCGACGCGCCACGACGCAACTTTTTTTCAACTCTACGACAACATCAACATATAACTCATCATGAGCGCCAACAGAGGTGGCGGTAACCGTGGTGACCGTGGTCGCGATCAGCCGCGTGGTGGTGGTGGCGGCGGTGGCGGGCCCAGTGGCCCGCCCAGAGGGGGCGGCCCCACGGGTAGTTACGGAGGAGGTGGCGGGGGTGGAGGCGCTGGGCCACCAGGTGCGGGGGCCTCTGGAGATGATGTATTCGGAGGGCCCCCATCTGTTGATCAGCGTCTCGCACCCACCAACTTGAACGCGCTCGTTCAAACACTCAAGTCGATTCCATATGACCCCGCGCGGCCGACCCGTCCCAGCTTTGGGACGGTCGGCAAAGCAGGGGTTCTCCGGGCCAATTTCTTCCCCGTCAAGTTCCCAAAGAAGGGCATCATCTATGACTACCACGTCGAGATTAGTCCCAAGACAGACCTCAAGAGCATCCGATCCCGTTTGTTTACGTTGCTCGAGCAGAGCGCCCAGCCTGGGTGGCAGGAATACGTACCCTTTATCGCGCATGACGGTGGCGGCAGGCTGGTTTCTTCGAAGAAGCTGCCCCAACCGCTCGACGTCTCTATCCTCTTCCTCAGGGAGGGTCAGCAACAAGCGACCGAGCGGGACAAGACCTATACCCTGTCTATCGCATTCATCCGGGAACTCGAGGCCAGCCAACTCGATTCGTAAGAGCCACCGTCGTAAACGTGCCTCGCTCACTGCATTGTTTCAGATTTACCAACGGGGACCTCAAGTCCCGCGATTACGATTTTTCCCCGCTCGTGGGGGCGTACAATTTGGTGCTGCAGCACCATGCTTCTCACAATGGTGTGCGTGTCGGGAAGAACCGCTACTTCTTCCCTTCCAGTGGCCAGCGCTTGGAGCTTTCTACCGGGGTAGAAGCGTGGCGGGGTTTCTTCATGTCTGCCCGGCCGGTTTACAAGGAACTGATGGTCAACGTCGGCGTTTGCATGACGGCTTTCTACAAGCCAGGAAACCTAGCTCGGGCCATGATGGAGTTCCAGAGCAAGTCGCAAGGGGCCATGCTTCGGCGCTTTGCGCAGAAACTTAAAGTGACCACTAGTCATCTAGGTTACACGCAGACGAAGCCGTTGAAGGACATCATGTCTACGACGGCCAAGACCGCGGTTTTCCAGTGCGATGAATTCAACGCAAAGTTATCCGTCCAAGAGTATTTCAAGAGAAGTACGTATGATGCCTTGTCATGGAGTGACGAGCCAACTGACTTGCACCCAGAGTACAAGATCACTCTGAAACACCCCGACTTGCCCGTCGTCAACATTGCTGGTCCAAACGCCAAGCATCCCATTCTTGTACCACCCGAAGTATGCGAAATCTTGCCTGGCCAGCCGTTCCGCGGGAAACTCGATGATCAGCAGACGACACAAATGCTCCGCTACGCATGCAAGCGCCCCCCGGAGAACGCTCAGGCCATCCTCAATCAAGGCTTCCCGCTGCTCGGACTGACACCAAACAACCAGACGCTGTCCAACTTTGGCCTCGCGGTCAGTAATAACATGGCTGGCATCCCATTCCGAGAGCTCCCCCCTCCGAACGTCAGTTATAAGGGTGGCCAGCCGCCAAGGGTGAACAACGGCAGCTGGAATATCCTCGATGTCAAGTTCCATACTGGCGGGGTCGTCAAGTCGTGGTGGATTTTGGTGGTCACGGAGGACCGCCCCGTCTTCAATGGACCTAGCGACCCTCAGCTTACAGGTCTTTGGCAGGGATTCGCTTCCAAGTGCGAAAGGAGCGGGATGACAGGCATTACTCCCAACAGCGCCCCTACCCTCGTGAACGTCAATCTAGTAAACCCGGCAAATGACCCTGGCAGACAGCAATCCCTCGCTCAAATTCGAACGACTATCCGGGAGAATCAAGCGCGACGTGGAACTCCGTCGTTTATGCTCGTCATTTTATCCAGGCGCGACAATTACATCTATCCCGGCATCAAACGTATCTGTGATGTCGAGTTGGGAATCCACACCGTCCACATGTTATCCAACAAGGTGCTTACGGATCCCAAGAAGCAGGACCAGTACTTTTCAAACGTCGCACTGAAAGTGAATACGAAGCTTGGCGGGGTCAATCACAAGGTGGACGATAGAAGCTTGCAATGGCTGACCAAGACCAAAACGATGTTGGTTGGCATGGACGTGACCCATCCTGGACCTGGGAGTATCGATGGGACGCCGTCCATTGCAGCCGTGGTGGCTAGCGTAGACGGCAATTTTGCCCAATTCCCAGCCAGCTTGAAGTGCCAAGAGTCAAAGAAGGAGGTGCGTATTGCCGTTTGTGGTTACGGATGACTATATCCCAACGTTGGCTGTGAACAGATGATCACGGATCTCGCCGTGATGATGATCGAACGGTTGAAGCGATATCAAGAGGTCAGCAAGAGCCTCCCTGAACGAGTATACGTGTTCCGAGACGGCGTGTCTGAGGTGCGCAATTTTGATCCACATGCTAGCCTGCATTATTGAACTGCGTTGCAGGGACAATTCGACACTGTCCTCGAAGAAGAACTTCCCAAAATACTCGACGCATTCAAAAGAGTGAGCCCCAAAGGTAGTCCGCAAGGAAAAGCCTACCGACCCAAGTTGACGATCGTCATATGCGGCAAGCGCCACCACGCCCGGAATTGGCCCTCCAATACTGTCGCGGACAAGACCGGCAATACCCGCCCAGGGACTGTGGTTGACCAGGGCATTACCGGAGTGTACGTATACTCCGCGTAGTTTGCTTCCCATGGAAACTCGACACGTTTTTACAGCTTCGATTTTGACTTTTATCTGCAAGCGCACGCGGGTCTGCAGGGCCACGTGAAGCCCACGCATTACACCGTCGTATATGACGAAAGCAAGCTCGGTTCGGACGAAGTTCAGCAAGGCATCAACACGGCGAGCTACCTGTATGCACGCGCCACGAAAGCGGTCAGCCTTATACCCCCAGCATACTACGCCGATTTAGCTTGCGAGCGCGGCCGGTGCTATTTGAACGACTTTTTGGTCTCTGAAGACAAGACGACGACGACATCCAAGGGAAAGGGCAAGGTGGACAAGGACGAAGAGAAGAAAAAGGTGTTTGATGCGGCTACGAAGGCGTGGGGGAACGGTGTTCATCCGAATTTGGCTGGATCCATGTTCTACATCTGAGCCCTGGGTGGTGATCGAGGGCTTGGACGTGCGCTCTATTACGCCATGTCATTTCGAGGAGATCTGCTGGATTATATGTGACGTATTTCTTGTGCTGCCATATTTGAAATCCCAGCTACCATGCGCTGGGCGTTTGGAACCTGAGCAGCACCATTGAATAGGTAAAATCGGATAGCGTGACTCATTAATTGCAAAGAAAGTGCGCGACGAATACCATACGACAGTCCCTGGAACCTCAGCAACCGCCGACTTCTCTCCTCCAGGCCCCGATCCATGCCATCACGACATACAAGCACGCTGCGGGAAGCATGCACACTCTTGCCACGATGGCCCAGTCCCACTTTCTCCCTATGAGCTTCCTTGTCTCTTCGCCCACGGCGGTTCTCCTCGGTCTCGGCCGGTCTGGAACGGTAGACGCCAAGTTGGTTCGCGATCCCGAGGTCCTCGACAATAACAGGTTGCTGGTGACCCATATTTGGATGCTTCGCGAGACGCATGTCGTCGTGCCGATGACTGCCCAGCAAATGTCCGGACGGGCGGTTGTCCACCGTAGGAGCGCGCTGTCGAGAATAGTAAGACTGCCATCGCGAAACGTATGGTTGGATCCTAGGCTTCCGACAATATCGAGCGTGAAATGGGTGGCAGGCCAGCAAATGGCCTGTAATGCGAGAAGACGGATGAGGGTGGAGAGGGGAGAATAGTAGGCACGCCACCGGTGCAACAGTCCGGTGGTCAGCTTGAGGCACTGGTGTGCGGTGAGAAGTGCCTGCGAGGGATGGGTGATGACATGGTTGAGAGTCAAAAAGGACGCGGACGTACCCACAGGATGGCGATGAAATAATCTCCCCTATCCGGAGGACACTTTCGACCCCAGGCTTGGGATTGCTCGGGTATAATGTAATACTGATCCGATGATGTGGGCGGGTAGCCGGGTGGACACCATAGGCACCAGGCATTCACAAGAATACCGAAAGCCGCGGGGACAACGGACAAGAGACGGGAGGACTCGAAGAGTAGCATGGTCACGACATTAGGTGGGACCAATGGTTCTGAAACAGGCATGATACGGGAGGTCGGAAGATGGTTTGGCTAGGTAATAAAGGGCGTTTAGAGCCGCCTGCAGAAAGCGTGGAACCAATGGCATAAAGTGACGCGACTCTCACTGGTTCGTCCGCTTCTGTTTCGGTCTCGCCGGCACCGAGTTGGCCTGGAGCTGTTGTGATCTGAGTGATCTTTGGCTTTCGCCAGCCGACGCCTTCTCCGAAGATGGCGGACAAGGCGGTAGCGCGAGGGAGGTGGGCAGTAGAATGCGTGGAAGGGGTCATGGAGGGTTGTTGCCCTCGGAGTTCGAGAGCGCTTCTCGTGCGACGCGTGGTGTAAATGGGGTCGTCGTAGTCGTACTCGGCATGGTGTCGGGACATGGACAACTGGCAACTTGGACAGATGGTTGTAATGGCCACATGCGGCGTCAAACCGACTTGCTTGCCCGGCGTCTGTCGATGCCAACTCTCGTACATTCAAAAATATACATCACGACCCGGCGAATCAAGCCGTAGTGTACGCTGGCAAGGCCTTGACTATCTTTGAGCTTGGGAATGTCCCCAGACACCGCACTCCCATGTGACCGTCGTTGTTGTCAGGGCATATCTCTGATTATTAAATAATACAGAGTGTTTGAGGTCTTTGGGAGAATTCTGGGTTTCTGTTTTGCAACGCTGCGAGTGACCTTCGACTCGTCGCTCTCCGTCCCTTCCTGCTCGTCGTCCCTCTTCCGTCGTCGTCGCTGCCGTCCCCGGCCGCATCGTCCTCGTCGTCCAAGACGTCGTCAAGGAGCCCTCTCTCCTTTCCGTCCCCGCCTTGGTTATTCCCCCCAAGATTCTCCCCAACTCGCAACCATAATATCTCTCCGTCTCTCGACCCTGCTTTCCCTCGTCACACAGTCGTCGTTCAATCCTAGACTCAGTCTCTGCAAATCTCTTATTTTATCTCGCCTTTCGATCCCTTGTAATGCCCTCAGGTCCATCCGACTACTCGCCCTGGCCTTTACAAACGGCCCCGCCATCAAAAGCTCACCAGGATTCGAATTTGCCAGTCCCGTCGCCACTCCCCACCCCATTACTCATCAAGAGGCAGGGCACCGTTATCTCGGACAGCTCCGCAGTGGGTGCGTCAAACCCTCTACTCAAACACGTCCCTCGCTTCCCCATTTCGCTGATGACACGCGCGATCCATTGTCAGAACAAGCCAAGCAAGACTGCGAGATCTACGCCAACAACGACAATGTGACGTGTTATCCTTCCACTGGTGACCAAGTTTTCCAGCATCAGTGGGCAGCAGTCGTCTGTAAGTCGTCGTCCCTTTATTCCGTTGGTATACCCACCGTCTCCCAGGGAATAGTCGTCGTCCCCAAATCGATCAGAACAATTTGGTCAACATATACCTGTTGAATGCCGATTCCTACGCTGTCTTGTTCAGTACCTTGAACTATCCGAACCCTACCGGTACCGCAGGGGAATTCAACTTGCCTGTCAATGACAGCTGGTTTGGTGACAAGGGTTCAACGTGGCAACCTGGCAGCGGAAACTTTACTTATCCATACTTTTGGGTCATAACGGACAGCACGCAAGGTCTCGATGGCTCCCAAACCACCAACCCTACTTTCACCGCAGTTCGTATGTGCGGTCCATGTATCCAATGCCTTGACTTCTGATCGTCTCTACCCCAGAAACAACGTATGCTGACTCGGTAGCCTCTTCCATGTCACAGTCCTCTCTTTCCACCCTCTCCGCACAATCGTCCCTTTCCGCTGCCTCCGTTGCCTCGCTGGCATCCAAAGCATCGGTAGCATCCTTGGCGTCCCAGACCTCGACACCGTCTCCAACCATCCAACAAAACAGTGGTAGTCCGCCTTTTCCGCACTGGGCTATTGCGGTTATTGTGGTGCTCGGATTTCTTGCCATTGTTGCAGCAGGCATTCTTGTTTGGGTGATCATGCGACGCCTACGACGACGCGAGCGACTCGCCCACCGTAGTTCTATGGGCTCATCTTCACCCATGATGGCAAATGTTCAGAATTCCAACTCGCCACAGCTACCACTACTCGCAGGTGCGGTGGTCGGAGGCGGCGGGCGAACTTCTTCAGAGCATCACCGACCCGCTTCGATTGTATCTCCCGACGGAGTTTCGGAGATTTCAAGGGCACATTCTGCCGGCGATCAAGGACCTTTCTCAGGCGCTGACGCAGCGATCATGGCGGATGCGTTTAGGAAGGCTTTACGAAAGCCCGAATTTGCCGACGCAACAGTGGAAGAAACCGAGGAGAGAAAGGAAGATACTCTGATCAATCGCGAACTGGCTGAAGAAGGCAGGGACATTCGGAGTGTTAGCTCGTCAAGAGGAGTTAGAGTGGAGACCCTGAGCGATGCTGGTGATACGGTGCAACATCACTAGCTCAGGTGTTCTTGTACGCGTTTACTTTTTTATTTTATTTGCAGCTCGGTTCTCATTGTGGCTGAAACATCGTTCGGATACCTTTTGTCTGCGTTGCAGCGCCGCCTCCTGTTGTCGCTCTTCCTCGTGGCGTGTAGTGGTGTTGCATATTCTCCCTGCTTCTCGCTCTCTGACCGGTATAATTACACAGCTGCCACTTTTTACGCTTTCGCTGGTCAATCTTTTGTTCGCAGACCGTCCTTATTCCATTCGCGCGCTGTTTGGTAATTACCTTGTGCTCTTCTGTGCGGACCATGCCCTTCCGAGTTTTATCCAAACAACCACCTTCAACCTTCCAGTAGCCCGATCTACGCACACACCTCTGGGTTCATCCGTTCATTGCATCATCCAAGCAACGACTCGTTTCTATACTTTGCTGGACACTTTCCTCCCCATGCCGCCGACATTGCATGTGCACGCCTTCACACCTCCCACTCCCACCTCGGGGGCCACCCACGCTCGCTTTAACCACTAGTCATCAATCAGTCAGCCCAAGTTTACTATGTATCGCGTGTGGACGGACGCTGGACGGACGGCTGATCCTCGGGGAGACGGACACAATGAACGATTTTGTTTCTCTACTGACTCTTTTCTACATTTTGGTACTTTTTTTTTTGTTTTCGCGTATGTGGGCGCAGGGATATACAATACGACAAGCGTAGCATTTTTGTTTTTCTAATGACGATGATGCCAATACTCGAAAAGAGAAAGGACTGTCTGGGGGGACGACTGCTCCGAGTAACTGTAGCCGCGTGAAGCGGGTGCCTGTACCACGGAGGCCTCGTTTGCTGTCCCTGGATGCCACATGAACTGCTGGACATCTCACCTCTCTAGTCGCGCAGGGCCGAGAAATATGAACAGAAATGACGAATGGGGTTCTGAGGCGGTGACCAAACAACAGCGCTTCCCCGTCGCCAGAAAGATGGGTCGAAACAATGAGCGCGGGACAAGATCCCATGTCCTTGTATTGCCCCCTAATAACTTCCAATCCCCATTCAAACGTGGTCACAGAATTGAATTCCCGTATCCGTTTCGAGGAACCCCGTGGCCAATGAACGCATCAAAAGGCTGTGAAAGTCCCAGGGAGCGTATAAAAATAGCCAATGCGAATGCGATTGCAAGGAATAAATTAAATGTAAGACCAGGTGTCCAGGTAAATGCACAGCAAGCAAATTAAGCTTGGTGATTTCGTCTAATCGGGCACGTAATAATGCGTCTCTGTAGGTGGTATTGGAGCAAGTGAGGTGCGAGCGTTATCGCGTCGAGGATAAATGACGCATGAGCAGTTCGTATCTGTATGGTGGCGTCAACACGCTGCCATGATCTGTGGATCAGATAAACGCACGATAATAGGGTGACTGCGCTGTTTGGCACTGTTCGAAATAGGTTTACAGATAGCCCTTTGTATAGGCCCGTCCAGCCCTCCTTCTGTACAATCTTGCGGGTGATGTATATAATGCTTCGTTTTGTATGCGCCTTGATCATGCCATCTGATGATAGGTCCTCCGCGATGGGTAGTCGGAGCGTCTGAAGGCGCGTACGAACAACTTCGTGGGGGTATGTGGCGACCGAGGCAGTCATTTTGGCTATGGCAGAGCAGAGAAGAATAGTACCACTACGCAAAGGAGCTGTCGAGTCACCCTCTATCAGTGCGTTTTAGTCATCGATCAGTCTTGTCTGGGAACCGAACACGACGCACGTGCCCATACTTTGAGTTGCTCGTACAACGGGAACTGGACGGCAACGTGAGTGATGCCGAATAAACTGGGTAGCAATCCACGGTAGAATGCACGGATGCCTTCGGTGCGATATATCGTCAGGGCAGCGTCGAACGTATGTCTGTACCTCACTTCTCGTCGGGACTGTGTCTGAGGTGCGCACCAATGTGAGTC
Source organism: Boletus rubescentipes (assembly GCA_038092775.1). Taxonomy (NCBI): domain Eukaryota; kingdom Fungi; phylum Basidiomycota; class Agaricomycetes; order Boletales; family Boletaceae; genus Boletus; species Boletus rubescentipes. The sequence goes on along the minus strand of JBBPRA010000224.1, from coordinate 2,900 downwards.
GTGCGCACGCGAAATCGTGAAGATGCATACCATGAAGCGCGTCTTGATGACCCACAGTGGGTTCGTACAGGTTGTGCTGGTTGCGCCAGCGATCATGGCGGATAGGATGTGGAGCGTCCAGGGGTGGTCACGCATGACGGGCTGGTAGCCCTTTGGTTGGGCTGCGGGGTAAATTCTTCCGCGTGGGACGGGTTCTCCGAGTGGAGGTTCACCGAAGCGCCGCTTGATGCCATCATAGACGGCAAAGTATATGGCCCATGTGGGAAGATACCCGAGGATGGTTGGACCTAAGCCTCGATACATGCCTCGAATACCATCATGTCTCAAAGTAGTCTTGACGATATCTGACCCAAAAAAAGAGAGATAAGAGACATGAAGCGGAAATGAGAACATGTACGAACCGAGGACGCCCTGGTAGCCCGGCTGGCCAAGGACTGCTCGCTGTGCCTGTAGTTTGGTCTTGACGACGTCGAGTGGACAGGTGGCTATGCTGGCAACCAGACCACCTCCAGCACCAGCTAGAAGTGTGCGTCAGTGGGAAGCGAGAAGAGAGTGAGGAGACGAGCACACCGATCATGCTGTTTGCGGTCCATTTTTTCTCGTCTTGCGGCATCTGCTCTTCCCCGCAAAGCGGGGTCAGCTGTGTAGTGAAATGCTTGCCAAGTGGGTTATCTTGTAGTGAACGTCGCAGTTGGTTCACGTCGACTCCCTCCTAGCCGAACCCCGTTCCGGCTCTTCCCGGCCGCTATCAGATCAGCTCATCAGCCTATCCGTGCCTCTCTCCTTACCGCCATGGTCAGAGTTCTCCTCAACAACGTCGTCCTCGCAGACTGCGACAACCCAGTCATCCTCGAGGGCAATTACTACTTCCCACCCGACACCGTGCACAGGGCCAAGCTCTCAACCTCAAACACCTCGTAAGCACGCCGCTTCTTGAAACTGACACCGCTGATCTCTCCGCGGCACCAACTCAGTAGCATCTGCCCGTGGAAGGGGTACTGTTCATGTCATTCAACAGAGATGGGTTTCATGTTTGATCTCGGTAATCACAGTACTGCCTCGTATTATTCCGCCGATGTCGACGGAAAGAGTGTCAAGGACGACGTTGCATGGCCAGTTGTCAACTTCACGTCTACCGTGCCTGGTCCTTACACTTGCCAGCCAGGTATTACGCCGACCCAAAGGCCAAGGCGGCCCACATCAAGAACCATGTTGCGTTCTACAAAGTAAGTCTACACATATGGCACTCCGATCGAGACTTGGCTGAGCTCGTCATCCCGAAAGAACAAGGTTATGATCGAAGATTAATATAACTCATTCCGTCGGCGTCGTTCGTTGCCTCGTTTGTTACTCATCACATTTTTCACGACCGTCGTAGCTAGGAACTCCCGGCGATACATACGACTCGCAAACGACACGGCCAGGATCAGGCCTTCATATGCCACCATGATGAAATTGACCTTGCAATAGTCCATGTATCAGATATGCTGTACACATACTACTAGAATTGACCCAGATTTTTCTCCCATGGGACGGAAACCGCGGATTGCAACAAAGGCGGGCTGGTTCCCGTTGCCCTGTATACACGGGCATCACGTCCAAACGACGGAAGAGCGGGCGTAGCTCAGTCGTGGGACGACGGCGGAGACTGGAATCATGACCAACTCTTTGTCATAGAGATGGATTGATCGTTGTTGTCGCTGAAACATGGAACAGAAGACGGGGACCATTTTCAGGCGCCAGGTCCAGCTAGTAGCCCTCTCGGTGAATGCCGACGTTCAAATCTTTGCAAATCGGTCCTTGGCAAGTACACTCACACCCACATGCAGTGCATTCTGCGAGTCTCGGTCGCCCTCGAGATCCGAGTCGGGTCATACCTTATAGTTATAGAACCTTGGCCTCTTCGGAGTGTCCGAATCCCGTGGATAGCCATGAGCAGTTCGTGATGCCTCCGGGGTCTACGATCCAGAGCCGCGAATTTGCATACCACTGGCGATGCGTGGATCGGATCGACGTTGCGCATTGGTGATAACAAGGCACCCCGACCGTACGAACTGTGTGGCGTTGCTTCTGTGGGCAGTTTTGTAAAATCGATGGACTTTTGACGCTGACCACTGGCAGGGTCAATTATATTCTTCCAGTCCGCCCAGGACCTGAGCTTCTACGTGGCTCCGCGGACGGCGAGTGGACGCCAAGCCTTTGTAAGACTTGACTTGTTTGATCAAGCCCGTTGTTTCCGGGTACGGGAGAATCTACCATGACCCGCAATTTAGAGCCGCTGGCGCTGGCATTTCCCGCGACGGGAGCGCCAAAGATGTTACACACAGTACAGGTAACTTGGCAAGCGGAGGGGTCCGTCATCACTCTGAAGATGACCTGTAGTACTAGTGGTCCCAAACAGAGTGAGCTGTCATTCGGCGAAGCTCCGCTCCTTGACTTTCCACCCACAATGCATGAGCGTGGTGAGGAGAGGTTTCGCCCAAGGTCAGGTTGTTTTCCTCATCGCTCGCCAATCGTTCCTCTAGTGGTGTCTCACTTCCAAGTCCTTGTTTCGCCCGGCATGCTGCTGGGCTTCGAGGGATGTAGTAGCAGAATCTCGTGTACTGTTACATCTCAAATTCACTCAAGAATGCATTGCCAGCCACACATGGTCTGTATCGTCACTCTGATTCCTATGTATCAATCCTGTTTGAATATCCAGCAAGCCCGTCGGATCGTGTGGCGGAGGGGAGACACAACATGCTCAGTAGGTTGAACATCTTGTGACATTCACGCACGTGTATCCGCCGGGAGTCCGAGTACCTTCGGTGGGTGTTCCGAGTGCATGTCATCGGTTTCCCGACCCGAGGCAGCTGTTCGACTCCGCGTTCGCTCTCCGCTACAGATCTTTCTCCGTTACA
>JBBPRA010000223.1:0-38800 GCA_038092775.1 Boletus rubescentipes | reverse complement strand
TGGGTAATACTATGAAAGACCCCTGGAACAAGTATAGGCCCTCAGTTCCATGGGATGAAGCTCTAAGAATGAATATTGAGATGTAGCTGGTCAGAGGGTGACATGATGTGGCAGCAATGTGACAAAAGTTCAATCTCCTCTCGGCACTGTGTTCGGCACGACTACTACACTAGCGCTCTCAAATCCCATAGACAATGGCCAACCCAAAGCAGCCCCAGCATGACCAAAAAGCAGCTGCTGAAGTAGCCCTTGAGGCGAATAATATATTCCCAGAAGTACGCCATGTTTCTCGTTCGAAGAGGCATTGCCGTTGATGCCAAATGACTGAGATCGGAATCTGAATCACCGCACGGAGCGGCTCGTGTGACCCGATCGTGACAGGAAGTTGCAGTAGACCAGCAAAACCCGGGATCCTTTCGGTCTGGTCATTGCGCAAACATAAAAATCGGGAAAAAATCGTAGCTCATAGAGATACATGTAATGTATTATTGATTTACTACCAGGATACCTAACTGTTGTCGTTGAAGCTCTGGATGCGATTTAGTGGTTTTTTTGCACTAAGGTAGGCACGATAGTAAAAAACATTTGATAAAACAAATGATGAACAGAAATTTTTTGGTACTTCAACATACATTGAATGAGGCTCTTAAAGGTTGCTGTGGGGGAAGCGGTATTTTCTTCACAAGGCTCTACATCATATGTGAAAACCAAGTGACCACAGTATCAGTAAATCCGTGGAGTCAGGGATTGGCGACGTTCGCGCGCCGCTACGATGTCAAGACAAGTGTCCAAAAACGCATGGTCACGAGACTAACTCCAAGGGACAAAGGAAGTTAGGAACGCAAGTTGCAGCCTCAAATTTGATGAGATGTATAAAAACCGAATTGCATGTAGATATATAGTGGCGTACTACCGATTGGAAATGCGAGGTGTTTTCGACAACGATGGGTATGCATAAAATCCAACTGTCCTGCATTCTATCTCCTGCCCAACCCACTCAACTCCCATGCCATCTTCCTCTGAACGAACGGGATACTTCCCAGCACCCATAGCATCCAAGCTCGCACCGTTGCAGAATCAATCGGGAACCACCAAAACATCCTGTCTCGGTACTTCATCCCAGTGACCGATAGAATACCCTTCGTGAGCTTGATCACTTCCAGTGCACGTGCATGTCGCATCGTGGCGAACTCGCGAAGAATCGTATCCGCTTCGGACAGCGCCTCGGTCTCGGTTGCACGAATGTGCTTTGCCACTGCTTCTCCGAGAAAGATGGCATCTCGCAAGCCAAGGTTCATTCCCTGGCCACCGGCAGGGGAATGGATGTGAGCTGCATCGCCAATGAGAAGAATGGCCCCGCCTTCCCCCGACTCTCCCCCTCCAAGGCGCGTGAACGTAGTATCAGCGATAGATGCGTGGTTGCGGAAACGTGAAGACCACACAATGTCTTTGATACATGTCGACTTCGAGTTGGGGTTGATAGAGGGGTCTGATGACAGGCGATGCGGTCCGAACCGGTCGACGAGAGCCTGGACATATTCCTTCGAAGGTGAATGCGGGATCTCGCCTTCTTCCGAGGGTACACCACACCCGATGCGATATATTCTTTCAGAAATGGCGACCTTGCCCTCGGTGACTAGAGATTCATTGAGGGTGGATGGTAAGGAAAAACAAAGGAAGAGATTGTTGGGGGACAATGTCATGCTCGATGTGGAGTCGTCTGCGTCCGTGGTGTCAAAAATGACGTCAGCAAGAACCATCTGGGCCAGGTTGTTGTCTGCCTCTCCCTTGACGATCGTCGGATCGGAGAATCCTATACCAGTCATGGTGCGGATCTAATATGTGTGGTGAGGCGTTTCCTGAGTTCAAATGATGCAAGATGGCTTACCACGGAGCGCGCACCATCTGCGCCGATCACGTACTTTGCCGTGATTACTCTACCACCTTCAAAGGTGACATCACTGAGCTGCGGATTTGATGGGTTACGCCTCAGTCCGACCACTTTGAGAGGTCGATGGATGGTGACACCAAAGCTGGCCAGCTTCCTTTCTAGTGTACGTTCCGTGATGTTCTGGGGAATGATGAGAACATACGGGTGTCGAGTATATGGTTTGAGACTCTCGATATGAGGACTAAGAAGCGTTGCAGAGCGAGTTTCGATGTTGAACACAGTGGATTTAGTTCCCTGAGATGTGATATCATCTCCACAACCAATCGTATCCAACGCCTATACAAAGTAGACACGACTTTAGACATGAAGAAAGTGGACAACAAAGACAACTTACCTCCAGAGTGGCAGCATGAATTACGATGGCCCGGGAACTGTTTTGCCCTTGGGATACGGCGTCGACCATGATGAAATCCTGAACGCCATAGTGGAGAAGAGAGAGAGCAGCGGCAAGTCCTGCTGGACCAGCACCAACGATGAGAACAGTGGTTCTATCTGGAAGAGACATGCTAAAAATGTATGCCGGGTATGAGGATGCAATGAAGACCCTGCGGCCTTAAATACATTCCCGTAGACCAAATCATCTACGGTATAGGAAACTTGAAAGCAACGTTGGGGTCGGTTATGTGGTGAAAGAACGGACGGGTAGTGTATGACAAATAACGATGTGGCGAGCAAATATTCCCGCTACCCATCCTTCAAGTTGTCCGACTCTGATCGTACTGTTGCTTCTACTCGTACGTCATGAACTATGTCTGGGTTGCCGAGTAACATTACCACCCTACCGAATCACTGGCATGTATCTACATGGCCTTGCACCAACATCATCTCAGGGTCGGCAACGTTGGGCGAGGTATTGTCGCCGAATTGCGCAACGCCTGATGATGATGAATCTCACCGCCCATAATGATGGAGATTGTCCTGCGGACCGGACCTGCGGCACAGCACACCGTCGGCAGGACACGGATTGACAAAGTCACGCCAAAGTTGCGGGGCGCTCCGCATACGGTCCGATTCAACGGGTGGACCAGCACCGAGTCTACTTGAAGCGGATTCGAGTGACGAATCTAACTCGCACGACGGACAAGCGAGTCCGATTCAACGTGCCGCAGTGGCATACACTGACTTTGCCGCTTGTCAGATGAATTACGTGGATACTGAGGGCAGACCGCCACTGGCATGATATAGCACGGGATGTGCCGGTCTGGGGTATCTCAACCTCAGGAGCATAGGTAGACGTTTCGAGCGATGGTGGCTCGAGCAGTTTCAATACGAAAGGAACAAGAGAGTGTAGCAATCATCGCCCCCGTCATAGTCGAACTGAGGAGGGGATTTGCTCGATGGTAACTCAATCTATGCCACTGTAAGAACATGGATGGAAAGGGGAACGGATGTATACATTGAGGAGATCACTCTCACTGTCCTCGCTGTGGCTTGGACTCGACTCGACTGAATTTCCCTAGGCTTCCTGGAGGCTGAAGCTGAGTACTTCTCGTAACATTACTGCCTCGACATACGGCAAGGAAGGTCTGCCGGTACACATGTTAGCGTTGATCTTTGATCGTGCGCGTTTCCATGCCTGTGGATATTCTTGACCATCGCAAGCCTATAAAAAATAGACGAGATCCTGACTCGGGCGAGAGGGAGACGATAGGATCGACTGACAATCATGATGTTGACGAGGATGGTTTGACCAGGTGTTGACGTCGCTCCGCTAGGCGAATCCATCGCTTGGGCTGGGATGTGAGGCCATTTTAACTTGAGCTTACCGTTTGATCTAGAGCTGCAATGTACGTATGGGTTGAGGTCGGGGTGAATGCTTTTGTCCTGTACAACATGCTCCTGCTCCAGATCAAACTGCTCCAGGATCTCGTCGTCGTCGTCGTCGAGGATGGCGTGCATCACTTTCATCTCTTCCGGCTTTTCGTAGTCGAGGTCGTTGCCTGGCAAAGCCGATTTCTAACCCCGACTCCCAAGTGACGTTGACCACGGCGTGAAGTTGATGGCCGCACAAGTAGCTTAGGTCGATTAAAACAACCTAACGCAATATTGCGACCGAAGTACACAATCAGCAATATCCTTCACGAGATCGTAAAGCAAATTACAACAGGTTCGAGTAAGTAATGAAGAGGGAGAGACCAGCGCTAGCGATAACCAGAGTGACAGCACAAAAAATGGTCTCAAGAGCTGTGCAAAGTAACGATCCAAAAAGGCCAACCAGGGGGAAGAAACAACGAAGACCGTCCAGGCAGGCGCGTCACGAATTACCCATCATCAAAGCACGTCCAGCATCCGCGTGTTCTCTATCAACATGCTCAGCGGCACAGATTCCTGGAGCTGAACAGTGATCATGCTATCCGCAGCAACCCTCCTGTATTCTGCCACGTTACGACGAATCGGGGCGAACAACATGGCACCGAACGGTTGCTTGAGGCGAGCGATAACCTCGAGCGCTGGCATCAGCTTGTCCGTCGGAGATAGAGGCGAATGGCTCTGAGGAGATGATGCGAACAAAGGGGGCGACGTGGGGCGTGAAAACGGCCATCCGAAGTTCCACGCCGGTCTCGGTATTGGGGAGATCACTGGCGTGAAATCGGAAGGGACGTAGAACAACGACAGCCCGCTCGTTGACGATGCATCCCCAACATGCTGTCTATCGAGCAAGTAGTCGACCCAAGGATGAACAAGAATCACAGAGTCCAATCGGGAGAGATCTTCCATGGTTGTAATCTTGACAGTCCCAAGGGCATCCATCTCTGTGCCAAGTACATACTCTGACATGGTGTGAGTAACCGAGAGTCGATTGACTGTAAAAGTGAGGCATGGAAGCTTCATCCGTTTTTCTTGGAACGATGCGACGGGGAGTTGATAAAGTCGATCATATAGCTTCGTGGCTAAGGTAATATCGAACGACGATGTCCGCATTTCGGCGATACTAGCCACCATTTTGGCAGTGCCGATCGAGCTTGGAATGTGTGGGGACTGTAGCTTGCTAAACGCGGTGATATGGGCGGGGAGACAGCTGTTAAAGTTTCCGGATTTGCCAGTCCACGCAAGGATGCTGGTGTCTCCCGAGCTGGTGAGTAGCTGTGCCAAAAGTCGCCCGAGCGCTTTGTTCCCCTCTCCATACACGACTGGCAGAGTGACGGTGAATATTCCGAGCAGCGAGTAGGCCGCGTCCTCGACGTAGGTCGACTTGCGTGTCGAAGCTAGACACAGTTTCTCCCGTATGCTCTCTAGTCCAGGTCGGAGTGCCTTCAACGCTTGTGCAGAGACTTTTGTTGCTTCTTCCATCTCAGAGATGATCTCCAGTGACTCCTTGTGATTAGGAACATCGATGTTCCTATACAACGTCCAGTCCTTGGTGTAGAACCGAACCACCCTCGACGCGTGATACTCCTGGAACGTCCAGGCTCGGGTATTCCAAATGCTATCCGTCAGATAGCCACGGGGCGATAGGGAGGGAACGTCGAAGAGAAAGACGACCGTCAAGGCGGAACCTTCATACCACTTGAACATGGAAACCAGCGCTTCTTGGAGCACGAAGTGATCTGCTTTGTTGATACAGCATGTATCACTCCATGCCCAACGCAAACCAGCATGCTCCACGATCTTGCAAAACATCTGCAATTTGTGGTGACTAGGGGATCCCTCAAGACCATATACCGCCGTGCGTATGACCAACTCGAACAAAGGTTCATTGTTTTCCCATTTGTGCGAGAACATCCCGTAACGGTAGTATTCCCCGACATCATGCTTGATGCGGTTGTCATCAATGTGTGTCGTCATGGAGGAGATCAACTCGTAGAAGGCAGGGCGTGATTCGAATGATGCAGCTTGTTCTGATTTCTCGCAAAGTCGGCCGGAGCTGGTGTCAATAACGACGCGTGGCGAGTCTTGGATGGCATCTTGGATAGCCCTCCGGATGGATGCTCTCGTTTTTCCTGGATCTACATACTGGTCACGGAGCGCTGGAAGGAGATATCAGTATATGGACCACGGGATCATGTTGACAACCTCACCGCAAATCTCTGGATCAGACGACTGCGACATTGTAGAGAGCATCTTCTCGTATGCACTAATTGCGCCTTGATAATCTGCCTTCTTATGTAATGCGGCATGTTTCCTCTCGTAGCCCCATGGCGATAGTGGATCAAGCTTGATTACCTGAAGAGGATGATCTATTGGGGGACAACTTGCACGACGCAGGGTGACATACCTCTTCTGCATCTATTAATGCTCCCTGCCATGAGCCACTGGCTATGGTTGCCTTGCTTCGCTTGATAAAGAGACGTTGGGGTGCAACCGGTTCGAGCGTTAGCAAAGCTGAATAATGAGAGATGGCATCGCTATGCCGTCCGGCTTCCATTGCGGCATCACCGCGGCCCTCTAGCTCCTCCAAGAAACGACGTTTGAAGTCTACAATACAATGTCAGTCAATGACATCTACACGTTAGGTGGAAATGCTCACTGAAAATCCATTCTGACTGTTCGTCATTCGCGTTTGCTTGCTCGACCAGTTCCGCCACCATCTGACGAAAACATTCCCCAGCGTCCATTGTACGGTCAATTGCCTCGAGACGTTCACATATGGCCTGATAGATCGCGAATCGTGAAATGGCGAACTGTATATTAAGAATGTTAGCGCCACGAGGCACCGTAGCCCGAATAAGAGAAAAAGGAGATACTCACATCAACTGCAGAGAGCAAAGCATTTTTCCATGAGCCATGAGCTAGTATCGCTTTTACCCACTCTCTCAACAGTGGTGTGGGGGTAGCGGGTGCCGTCTTCGTGTCAGTATCTCGGGATACGTTCGAGGCTGCGTTACTGTCGCCCTCGGAAGCGGAGAGAAACCTTTGGGTAAAATCTGCGGATAGGGTTTAAATGCGTTTAGAACGCATGAACAGAGCAAAACTCACCGGAAACCCATTTGGCAATGGGTACACTCTTATAGACCTCTTCGTTAAAGGTATTTAACATCTCTAATAGAGATTCGCGCGCATCTTTCTTGCGACCAGCTGCATACAGTGCTTCACAATAACGCTGTCGAATCGTGATCCCAAGTTCGTCAAATTTCCATCCAGTCATCTATCAAAGACCGTCGGTGGGTTTGACATGTAGCAATCTGTCCGTTAGATAGCTTACTAGCGAAACCACCAACAGTGGTTGGTTCCCGAAGCGTGGAATTCGCACGCGGGCAAGGTCGAATGAACGTATTGCACTCTCGTAATTGTTGTGCTCCATGTCTGTGTTTCCGAGGATAAGATACATGTATGCCTGTTGGACATGTTAGTCATGACATTCGATTCATGGCAAGTGGCGTGTTGGGCACGTACTTGAACCATGTAGCATGTCGAGTTGAATGGGACTGTAACGATGAGGTTATCTAGGCGGACTATCGCATCGGGATGCTCTCCGGCCAGAAACACAATGATAGCCTAGAAGAGATGAGGAACCTATTGGTAACCAATTCGAACAATACGGACCTTGAGGAGGAGGAGAAAGGTGACGTGAGATGAGTGGAAGCGCTCAAATGTGATGTCGCACGTCCGATAAGCCGCGTGCATTTCGCCCTTGCCGACATATGCTACACTTTGAGCAATGTAGGCGATAAGAGACGACCGAATATTGAGGGCCTTGGAGTAAAGTCGCGTCAACGTCCGTGTGTATAACGAGGTCAAGAAGTACCTTTTCAGCGTCAGCGAGGGCCTCATCCCAGTGCTGCAAACGAGCGCGTACGAGAGCGAGAGCAGCGAGTAGATGGTGGCTCGGATCCTGAGAGTCCTTTATCGCGGTGGTCAACGATGCTTCCACGTGCTGGAGGTGATCGTGCCTCCAGTGGTCAAGTATGGCGTGGTCAACTTGAACGTCTGGTTCTTGGAAAGTGGGGTGGAAACGAGATGAATTCTGGTTGGAAAGAGGAGCGCAGCAAGCTGGTCAGACATGCGATGACCCCACGAGACACGGTACTCACGCCAGTACGAGATAGATTTTCGATATTAGTTTTACCGTCTGTTGCACCGATCGCCAGAGAACAGTCATCGGGAGAGAACGCGATTGAACATACGTCTTCATGGTGTTGGATGAGACCAATCTGCGAGTGCGTCAATAGGTCCCAAAGTGTGACGGTAGGACCTGTCGAATAGGCGATGAAATCGCCGGTGCTCGGTAGAGCAATGCAGGAAAAGCTGTTGCTATCTGGAACCAGCCACTCGGAGACGATTGAGCTGGACGTGTCGAGTTGCTTGATGGTATTGCCAGATACAACGTAGAGATGGTAGTCGAACCATACGAGGCCATTGTTGTATTGCGGTGCGACTTTGACTTGGATCTCTTGGAGCAGACGGCCGTCGCTGCTGTCCCAGATTTGAACGGTTTCGCCGCTGGCAGTCGCGATGAGCTCGCCCTGGGGTGAGAACTTAGCGGCGATCACGGGACCCTTGTGTTGGAGTATTTGCACTTGTTTGCGGATAGTGACGCTCCAAATGGTGGCTGTGCGATCACTGGATGCGACCACCAGCCGGGACGAATCCGGCGAGAAGTCAACGCCGTGGATCTCTCCGTAGTCCTTGCCGTGCTTCAGCTTCCATACTCTGTTATATGACTTGGCGTCCCAGACAAACAGGTAACCGTAGTACGTCCCTGCAGCAAGCCAACAACCGTTCTTCGACACGGCGGAACAGAGGACATCCTCCGCTTCCAGCTTCCCTAGGAGTTTGCCGTCTTGTACTCGCCATACGCCAACATGATGCTGGTTTTGGCCACCGCATAAGATATGCTTGCCGTTCGCTGAGAACAGGGCTGTCTGTAGTCCGCTACTCCCGTTGATTTCGATGCACGGCGAGCGCTCTTGTCCACCTGTCAGCATCAAGGTCACCCCATCCAAGTCTCGTCAGTACGCACCGCTCATCGCCGTCGACGTGGATATCAGCGCAATTCAGAACAGCGGTAGTGAGAGTCGGCTCAGAACGCGCCTTCAGCACCCCTTTGCCCATTCAAATACCTTGCTGATATAGATCAGTTCGCACGCTTTCAACCTCTCCTCGTGTTTTCGGTGCGTACATTGTTCACCCCCATTAATTCCGCGAACAAGCCGCCCCATACAGCCTACCAGATTTATCTTTCCCCCTCGTTCTTGGTGTTCCGAGATCTAGAGCGCAAGACAGCAGCGCGATCGTCGAATCGGTTCGGAACCGCAACCCGACCACAGTAGACTGCATCCTGATGTCTATCCTATAGGATATCTTATAAATCATTGTATCCTATATACATATTTTGGCGGAAAAGTCGAGTATGCATCGTGAAGAGTGAGATACTAGTAGGTGATTCCAACACGAGGACTTGGGTGTGCTGTTTCCTGTATATAGACAACCATTTCTACTAAGCAACACATAGGAACTATACTGTAACAAAAAACATTCTAAACCTGCGTCGCCGGCGACGGAAGCTATCATCTGCCAGTCAGTTATTTCTTTGAAGAGCCTGGGGCCTTGACGTGGACCTGCTCCAAACACAACATCTCGATCATCTCGTCCAACTTTCCTCCTACGTCATTTACGCCAGGGGTAGAGATAAAATGCGCCTGGATATCACTGTAACGAGAGGCGACCTCAACCTGGCAGTCCCTGGCGACTTGTTCATCCTCGCAGCCCTGTAGCACGACAATCACGGGACAACTGTGACCGCCAGCAACATCATAGAATTTCTTCAGCTCCTCAACGTCCGGCGGTGAGATCAGGTTCTCGACCAACGCGGACGAGTAGAAGATGAGGAGGCCCATGCCTACGTACGCTTCGGGTTTGATCGTGTTTAGCGTATGCTTATCCACGCGACGCAGCTCGTACTGCCTACCGCCAATTGTGGCTGTAGTCTTTTCACGAGAAGCGGCAGTTCCCGGAAAGAACCTGGGACTGGAGCCGTAGACAATCACCTTCCGTACCGTCGCGGCACATCCGGATCTCCTCGCAGAAGACGTCCCTCGGTAGGCAGAGTGAAAAATCGGCAAAATCAGGGATAGGATTGATGAATCGGTTTTCCATCCTGGGAGCTCAGAGTACTTGACGACGAGCTCGCAAAGCATCGTTCGTGACGATGAGCGGCGTTGCTGGATGTCCTGGTCCGCGACATTGAGTGTGGTAACGCATGCATGCGCATCAAACCACATTCCATTCCGCCGCAGCTCCTCCTCGTTTTCAATCCACCACGTCTCCATCTCCTTCTGCTGGTGCTCCAGCCCGGTCACGACCAATGCGACAGGGACCTTTCTGCGACAGGCTGTGACATAGAACAGCTCGTAATTGCGTTTGAGTGCCTTGGTGAGTCTAGTGCCGCGGATGCAATAGATGACGAGATGGATGCCCCCTGACTGTGCCAACACCTGTATCAGGTCTCTCAGGTTGTTCTCCGCTTCTTTGGCAGGTACAGTCCCCTCGGATCCTTCGTCCAGTCCCACAGTGTCCCAGATGGCGCACGAAATATCGCCCAGCATGATTGGATGTCGTTCGGAGCGGAAAGTACACCCGACAGCATCGTTCGAGATGTGCGCAAGATCCTGATTGGCAATCAGGTTGATGACGGACGACTTTCCGACCCCAGTTTCGCCAAAGATCACAATATTTGCGTCTACGACCTATACAGAAAACGCTCAGTTACGGAAGGATGAATAATATTCGATCTCACCTCGTACTGTTGCTCGGAGGCAGGAGAAGCCTTGGTGGAGAGACCTGTGTCCACTGATCCCGCAGTGTCACCTGTCCCGATAGCGGAGGTGGTGGAAGGGCCGTTTTGCAACGGAGTGTTTGCATTCTGAGAGCCTGAGCGAAATGGGGATAGAGGTGCATTCCACCTAAATCGAGACTGGTGGAAAATTAACAGTCAGTCACATAGTCTAATAGAAATTTACCTCTCGTGGCTGTTTGACGGTGGTGTTCTATTAAGAGACACTCAGCCGAGGAGAGGAATATGGTAATATTCAACTTTACCTCTTCTCGTTCGACGACTGTATCGGAATTAGTGGCGGGGGATTGAACATCCCCCTGTCCACCACTGGAAGCTGCAAGATAATCGTGTTGTGGGACTTGCGCTGCGTCCGTAGTGCTCGTCGGGTTCTGCATCCAGTACTCAGGACTGCTTGGGGTACATGTACTTTCAAGACATACCTGTGCGTTCCCAGAGTCCTGCGAGTACAGCACACTCGAGTCAACTGATCAGTTTCATATAGGCAGTCGTTCGACTTACCGCTTCCCCTGACTCTCTGGGAGGGCAGATCTTTGAGAAGTTTCCACCCATTTTACCGGTAGAAACACTGTCCCGTTGGGCAAAATACTGTGCGACGTCTAAATTGTGTGGGATAGCAGGTATAGTGCCACGATCTAGATAATTTGGGCCGTTCAAGGTCCTTGGCATATGTCTGGGCCGCAACGGAACCTGATTATCACTGTCTGATGAATTAGTCACACGGCGAACTCGAAGTCGGACGTAAACGAGACCGAGGCTGGTAGAATGGGGTTCCAATGGTCAAAATTCCTAACATAGTGGTTTGATAAGAAGTTTACATACCACAAATTCCGCGGCAAGCACGTGTGTAGGCTAGTCCGAATACGGCGCGGCGGAATGTTGTAAATCTCTTGACTCCGCTAGCCTACACGTGTAGATCATGCATGTGAGTGACAAATTGGTGGTAAAGGGTTGAATAACGGCAGTGCTAAGTTTAATAAAACTTGAAGAATCCTATAGTAAGGCGGCTAATCCATCATTGATGGAACATGGGCCACTGATCCCTGCAAACACGCGGGTCAGTGACACGCTGTGGCAGCATAAAACCACCGAATATGGCGCACAAAGGCTCCAAGTATTTCTGGTGATACGGTCAGAGGATACTGTACAATGGAATAAAACATGGCAATGCCCTGTGCTCTTGCATAGTTTGAGTCGACTGATACGTCAACCGAGCTTGAGATGTTTGTGCTTAGCGCCTGGGACTCCACCTCAAATTCTCAAGCTGGACGACTCGGCAGACTCGATGGCAGATTCCTCTGATCCATGCCGTTCATGCATGTAGTTCATCCACTTCAAAGACAACAAGTCTCCTCTAATGTGACAGGCTGAGCTGACCCACGCGCTGTAAAGCACAATCGAATCATAACGAAGCTGAATGCCTGATTTAGATCTTACCTAGCTGACTCGGAGCTGCAGGCCGCACGGTACACAAGCCAAACAACACTTCTACACTACTGCACAAGCTATGGCTCGTCACTTTGTTGTCCAAGGATCTGTAGTTATCACTTAGATCGGAAGATGGGTTTGACCGATTAGTATCTATCTCTCGTCCGCTAACAAACCTACTATTTCATGGTTAGGGAGATGCCCAGAGACTACAAGGTTGCCGAGTGCCTCGCGGTAATCTGACCTCTCCCAGAATCGGTGTGGAAAGTGGCATGATCAAATTTGCAGAAGCGGCTTGCTGCTCAAATTGAATTGCATCTTTGTTATCAACAAGCGCTCGAGCAAGGTTTGAGTGATCGCTTCCATACAATAGTCAAGGGATTCCTGATCACGAAGACATAACGCCCAGTCAACTGCAGACCAGCCCAAACTACCAAGCCTGGAATTGCACCGCCCACTCCCTATGATGACCAAAATTTGCCCTACCACGTGAGTCTTCAGTCTGTGCCCTCTATCTCCCCGTGAGAGGAAAGGTACCGTTTGCATGCTGCACTAGACTTCCTCGGGCCTAAAGTGCTGTACGATAGAAACGATCAAGTATTCGTTTACCTTCCCCGGACCAATGGATATCAGTATCTTGGACACCGTCATGCTCGAAGAGCCAGGGTGTTAACACTTTTTTTTGGCCCTATCATCAACTTGTCAGAATTGATAATTTTTCAAAACGCATGGTCCGTATCGTTTTGCAAGCTGCCTGAAAGGAGGGCTTACACCGACGTTGTCCCCGAGTCCCGACGACTTTCTTTTGGGGAACAACAAGTACACGCCCATTGATGCGATGTTGAAAGACAAGGGGTCCCAACACCACGAAATAGTAGCAAAATGTCAGTACATACTTCTTCGGCGGTACATCATGATGTTCTCAGGCGACAAACTCAAATGACTGGTGGTGCATATATATCTCCACTACTACATGGCAGACGTACGAGGATGCTACGAGTAAAGTATTACAAACGTGCGTCGCAATTAATGGGTATTCGTAACCAGTTACTAACTATCTTTTGAAGAATTTTCGGGTCTTGACCTCAGCCTGCTCCATGCACATGGTCTGGATCCTCTCGTCTAACTGCGTTTCTGCGTCGTTCGTACCTGGGAGGGAGACGAAATGGGGACGGATGTCGCTATTGAATGAGGCGATCTGAACGCGGCAAGCCCAGGCCACTTGATCATCGCTGGTACCTTGTAGTATGACCATCAGGGGGCAAATTTGTTCACCCACAACATCGTAGAACTTCTTCAGCGCCTCGATGTCCGATGACGGAAGGCGGTTATCGACTAAAGCGGACGAGTAAAAGACAAGCAGCCCCACGCCCTTGAACTTTTTGGGTTTGATCGTCTGTAGGCCATCCTTGTCCACCCGGAGAAGATTGTAACGCCTAACCCCTATCTTAGCTGTGCTTTCTTCCCAGGCAGCGGAGGTTCCCGGTAAGAACGTGGAGGAAGAGCTAAAGACGGCGACCTTCCGAGGGATCCTTGTCTCTCCCGGATTGCCCGTGGTAGCCATCACTTGAATGCGGCTGTGGAAATGAGGCATGACCCGCGATAAAAAGGCTGTGTCTGTTTTCCATCCCGGGAGTGCTGAGTACTTGACAACGAGTTCGTATAGCAGCGTTCGTGACTGGAAGCGCCGCTGCTGGATGTCCTGATCGGCGACATTGAGCGTGGTCACACACGCGTGGGCATCGAACCACATTCCGTTCCGCCACAGCTCTGCCTCGTTTTCAGTCCACCACGTCTCCATCTCGTCCTGTTGATGCTCCAGCCCAGTCACGACCAGTACGACAGGCACTTTTCTACGACAGACCGTGACATAGAATAGGTGGTAATTGCGTTTGAGGGCCTTGGTGAGTCGGGTGCCACGAATACAGTACATGACGAGGTGGATGCCCCCCGAATTCGCCAACGCTTCCATCAAGCTTCTCAGATTGTTCTCGGCTTCTTTGGCAGGTACCGTCCCCTCGGATCCTTCGTCTAATCCCACAGTGTCCCAGACGGAGCAGGAAATCCCGTCCAGTGTGATGGGATGGCGTTCGTAGTTGAAGGTACACCCGACGGCATCGTTGGATGTATGCGCGAGATCCTGATCGGCAATCAAGTTGATGACGGATGACTTTCCGACGCCTGTTTCACCGAAGATGACAATATTTGTGTTTATAGCCTATACACGGTCAGGGGAGAAAGCAAAAATAGACATTCAATCTTACCTCTTTTCGTTTCTCAGAGACTGGAGTCGCTTTTGTAGGGAGACGCGCGGTCGCCGATCCTGCATTTTCACTCTCCCCATTACCAGGGGCGGTGGAAGAGCCACTTTGTAGTGCAGTGTTTGTACTCTGAGTACGAGATCGAAGAAAGAGTCGTTTAAATGCTGAAGTACTCTCCTTCTGCGACGGTTGGGTGGTTTTTGCAGTATGGGGGGTTGGGAATTCCTGCACAGGCAATACTTAGTTCGCGAAATTGGATACGGATCGTGCAACCTACCTCGTTTCGGCGGCGTTGTCCGGCTACTTCGGAAGAGCGCTCAGAGGGGGGATGCAAGGGATCCGAGCATGCAGAACTATTCCGTCCGCCATCCGGGGTGGAAGACGACGGATTACTGTTTGCGTCGCCCCCACAAATAGGATTGCTGCGGCGTAATTCCGATTGGCGGTTTACATAGCTGTCCGGGGTATATGGAGGGGGATCTGAAGTAGGAAGATGTGCGGGTCCCTATCAAGACAACAATGAGCACGGATGGGAACCAAGAGTCAATGATCTTTACATCTTCTGGTTCGGAGGTTGGATCGGTCTTAGACGTGGAGGACTGAACACCAGCCTGCCCACCATCGAGAGCTGCAGGAGCATCGACTTGCGCGACTTGCGGTGCATCCTGACCAGAGACTGCGTCGTGAGTTCTTGTTGGGATCTGGTGCCAGTTCTCAGAGATCCCTGGTATACATGCACTGTCAAGACCTACCTGCTCGATCCCGGCATCCTGCAAGTGCAACACACTTAGATCGAGTGACCACTGGCAGGCGAGTGGTCGTTCAACTCATACTTACCAGTATGTTTTCCCCCATCGTTTCACCAGAAACGCGGATCTGTTGGATGCTATACTGGCCCTTTTGATGTTGGTCGATATAAATGTTCCACGACCCTCTGGATGAGTCTAGTGTTTCTTCGCAAATATAGTGCACGGACCACCTTGGGTTGCCTAAGGCTCAGCCGTAGCGTCAGTCAGTCAGAACCCACCGTAGCAATACAGTAAACGAGTCGCTAGTAGAATGGAAATCAACGTCTGAGCGAAGCTTACATACGTCAGGTCCCATTAACAGGGCGTAGCCAGCAGGTAAAAACTTCTCGCTGGCAAAATGAAATGAATTTGCTGGTTACACCCAAGTTACACGTGTAGATCGGCGAGGTTGAGTTACAAATCAGCGGTGAACGTTGATGCCCCTTGTTTAACGGAACATAGCGGAAACACGAGGCGGCCGGTCCATTATTGATGCGACGTAACTATCCCTGCAAATATGTGTAGTCAGAATGGAAGCAAGAAGACGTGGATTGCCTCAACTGATGTGCCGCAGCAAAAGTTTCTTCTGTGAATTAAAACGTAAGGCTGACAGTGTGCCACTTGCACGATGTGCCTCAAATTGTGAGGTCTGCTGTCGTCTCCCGATCTTCGTGTTTTAGCTTCCTTGATCAGGCAAGCTCGAGTAGCTAGCACTACCACCGATGCTACCCGCATCCAAGCTCCTGCAACATAAAGCTTGTGAAGTCGGAGTGAAAGGGCAATTTGAATTATGAATGTCATTAATCAAAGGTTCTGGAAGTCGCACCCTTTCTAACACGTTGCGACCTAGAGTCATAACGAATCTGAATGCTTGGAAGGCCAACCTTAAACAAGCTAAGTGGATCCACGCAGTGGGTGAGTCGAACAGCAACCACACGTTCAAGTTGCGGCCCCGGTGCACTTTGTCTCGTCATGGACGTGATTCAAGTTCAAGGACCTGTGACGACGAATGAGAGGGCGCCTTGTTTATCTCCCACTCACAGGGACCACGAGGATGCGCTCGGCGCCCTTGGAGTAGTAGTAGTAGCTTAACCGTTCTCAAATCCGTACAGGAAGTGGCAGGCTGGAAAGAAGCATTCTTACTATATTGAATCGAATTTTGTAATTGCTTATCAAACAAGCGCTCGAGCGCATGTCGCTACCAATACTCCGGGATTCATTTCAAGGAAGCGAGCTATGTAGTCCCTGAGGAACGTTTCCTGACCCAGAACCCTAAGCCTGCCACCTCGGTAGGTCAAGCGCTCACCCACGATCGAAAGGTTGCCCCACTGCATCATGCACACCACAAGCCGTCTAAATTCAGTCCGCTGGCAGAGGTGAAGGTTATAATGAAGCTGGACCCCGGAAGGATAAACGCGGACTCACAAACACGCTCCCGGTCCTTGGTCTTTCCTTCCCCTCCTTAGCTCAGACGTCAAGTCCACTACTTTCATCCACTCGTACTATACCGTTTAATTAGGGTTATGACGACGGAGGAAAGAGTACCGTCGTATGAGTTTGCGTGCGGTACCAGGGGTAACCAAGGTAGGCTGATCGATCGTCTACGTCCTTCACAATCAACTCCCGATGCTGAAGTCTTGATATCCCAGGCTCGACGTACGAAGCAAAAGGAGACGACTTCGTGTTCAATGGCGCAATCCCGGGCCCTGGTAGGTCTGCCACTGGAATTCCGGGTAGCATTACCAACCGGGGATGTTTCTTTCAGCAAACGCTGACGCCAGACCGAAGAACGTCATCCTCTTTGGGCAAACTGGTGTTGGAAAGAGCTCCATCGTCAACCTTTTGGTCGGACGCGACGTCGCAAACATTTCCTCGGGCCTAAAGGGTTGCACGCTAGAAGCGACCGAGTACTCGTTTACCTTCCCTGGACCGATGAAAATCAGCATCATGGACACCGTCGGACTTGAAGAGCCAGAGATTGGTATCAACACGTTCTTTGGTGCCATCACCAAGGCTCATCAACTCATCAAGGCTCTGGTCAGAAATGGGGGCGTCGATCTCCTCGTTTTCTGCATCCACGCGGGGAGAGTTACTACCACGACGCAGCAAAATTATCGCTTGTTTTTCGATTTTCTCTGTGCGGGTAAGGTCCCCGTCGCAATCGTTGTGACAAACCTGGAGCACGAGGCCTCGATGGAAGACTGGTGGACCAGGAACAAAACGACGTTTGACAAATATGACATTCGTTCCGTCGCTCATGCATGTATCACTGCACTCCCAGCTAGCGTGCCGGCGTACGCACACAAACGGGCAGAGTCGAAGAAGGCTCTTCGAATGATGCTCATTGATGCCCTGGGTAATAATGCCAACGGTCCTTATGTGCGGGAGGAGGAGAGTTGGTTTGGCGCCTTTGTGAAGAAGGTTTTCCATTGGAAGTCTCCCAAGAAAGAGTTGTCGAGCCGGCTGGAAACGGAGTGTGGGCTTCCTCATGATTATGCTGACAAGTTGGCGCAGATGCTCGTTAGTAGTAAATAAGTGACAATCGACGGGGGATGTAAAATGGCTAGCGGGCTAGCCTTGTAGTTTTGTTTGCTTACAGCCGAACGTTCGTATGTCATTAGATAATATTTCACCGAGGAGTTCGATTGGTAGGATCTTCATGATAGCACTGGCAGTCTAAAGGGAGAGGTTTTGTAGAAAGCGGGCACGGACGGGTTCAAAACATGGGCCCTTGCCCAGCTTCTTATGGGACGGTTACACATAGCCCCTACTAGTATACGAATCTGGCGTGCCGTAAGGCTGTGAGGGTCAGTTCGAGCTCACTTGAAAAGACGGCATGCGCACACCGAGATTGGTAGTGGAGAGGAAGACGGGACACCGCCACCCGAAGGTGCGGAAGTGCTGAAACCAAGTTTCGGGTCGCGGTATTTTCTCTAACAAGCGGTCACGTGCCATGTCGAGCTCTCCATTCATTCAATTCCCCAAGCACCAGCGCTATGCAATGCGATAGCTCTGATCGTGTGATGGCGTTGACTAGTATCTGAGATCTGAATATCGGACGTCCATTTGCCACGCTGGTGTAAGCCCACTTACACACAATATACCTTTCTGCATACCTTCACCCGTACTTACATTCCTGCTGACATATCTCAACGTTTGGCATCCTGACCATGTAGTATATATAGAGGACGTACCGACGCTGTAGACGCATCTGTTCTTTCTCTCTTCTCGAATATTATCGCTCTTCACGTTCCGCTAGTGTTTCCGCCCTCCTTGGCGGTTGCCAGCTGGAAGGACTCTTTCGAGCGCCTGCCACCTCGAGCCTCTCGAACTTTTTTAGCATAAAGTCATCATCAACTCAACATACATTCAAGCATCGCCGAAACGTACCATCACCACATTGATCCAACTCGAAGTTGATCTCGATTCAGAGCGCAGGAGATGAATATTCATTGTACCCGAGTCTGAGTCCGCAAATCCATTGAAGGAGGTGTATTTCCGATTCGGAGCTGAAGTAGCTCACAGGATACGCTGGGAACGGGACGTTTTTGAAAAGAATTCAGATCGGACACCGTCGAGGTCTGCACGACACCGTCACTGTCACGCTCCGAGTCCCCGTTCATTTCGGGGTTCTCCGAGGAACCCAAGACACAATGCGACATTTAATGGCTCCTTGAATATGATGATATGATATATACCAAGCGCTGTGACGAGTGAGGGGGGAGACCCTTTGGCGAGATTGCCACCCAACTCGAAATGAGCATGCTGCATCATGCTGCTACTGGCAAACCACCTGCAACCCCCTGCCGTACTCACTCCCGCGCGCCCAGCGACGATCGCACGCACGCATACACGCCATTCAGGCATAGACGTTCCACCCAAGACACACCTAACAAAGTCGCCCTCACTCCGGCGGTTCCCATTTGCATCCATCTTCACGCTGCAACTCGCACTTGGTCGATAATATCAAGTAACAACGATTGCACTTGTCAGGAGCGTTTACACCAGGTGCATATGGATATATGCGTGCTTCCGAAACCGTGACGGTCCAAGAAGCTATCCGCTCGTAAACTGGACGATATCGAAACGATTGTGTGTATACCCAAGGGGCACGCCACGATGGGGAAACTACTAGCCCTCAATGACATCCATTCGAAAATAAATGGACATCAGAATCGGCGACCGGTGGATGCATTGATAAGGGGAAGCCGATGTAGTCGTGACTGGCCCCGTCTACGAGCGACGCCTTTCGTGGCAGTCTTGCTTGCATATCAACCCGAGCTCGCGTTCGAGGTGAAAACACTGTCGAATAAACCGCTGAGTGCTTTTAGAGCCCAGCTCCGCGTTCCTGACGCACACTTGCCCCTTCGAGCGTAGCGGATCGACGCAGACCCTGAAATCTTCCCGATGCCCGCATTGTCCAAGCAACACCTATTTGCACAAAACACTACACATGCATATGTATACACGATTATAATGACGACCATGCTGTACAACTTGGCTCTTCTAATATGCAACCTAGATCCCCTCCCCCATGCGAGGACGTGTGTCACCCTCAATGCATCATCGACCGCTCACCACCCTGTCCAGCCCCCTCGTGCAACAATACGACGCATGCCGCCGTCGCGAGGTACACCACCACGCTCGCATACACTGGGAACGCACGGTTGATGAAGAGCAGCGTGCCACCCAAGAGGGGAGCGATCATGCCGCCTCTGTGGGTCTCGATGAGTAATGAGCATTGACACAACACGGGGGATGTACATGCGAGAGAGCGCCGACGCGATGCCACACGCTGTTCCGCGGACTTTTGTTCCGAATATCTCGGGGGTCCATCTAGGATAGCTGTTCAGCTAGCGATCCGCACTGAAAAAGGCAAGAACCTACCCATACAAGACCGCATACATTGTCTGCCCCACACGCCCGTCAGAAAATACGCACGAACACAGGGAACCGAAACGCACCGTGGCGCTCAAACTGATCCCCACCGAACTGAGGCGAACCAAGAGCGGGCTCTCAAAGAGCACAAAGATGACGCAAAAGAATGCTGTGAAGAGGGTTGTCGCTGCCAACGATCGGCGTCGTCCGAGCACGCTTTCGACCATGTATGCCCCGAGCTACGTCCGTCCGTCAGTCCGACGGGCGCTCAAGATCAAAGTAAAAACGACGTACGAGCGCACCCGGGCATCCACCGAGCGTAAAGATGACCACGTCCCATAGATTATCTTGGAGCGATTTCGGGGTCGAATCCCCCCTTGAGCTCGTCTCCAACAATTTTGGATAATACACGTTAAACATTGTGTAAGCTGGTGACGATGGTAAGGTGAGGCGGATAAATCCTTGTCGCGTGACGTACCGAGTGACATGAAAAACCACACGGCCCACACCAACAATGTCGTTCGACACCACTCGGGACTCAATACCATCCCTACGCGATCAAGCCACGCCATCAAGGGTCGCTTAATCCACCTGGGAAGCACACTCCCACACCGCATCTCGAGCTCGACCGAAGCCACTGAGGAAGCTCGGGATACGCGGGATCGTGCAGTATGATAGCGTGCGTGCGGGAGCCTAGACTGACGCTTCGTCTCGTCATGCAACGGGTCGGGATGAGATGTCGACGGAATGTCCGTGACGGTAACCACACTCAGTCTTCGTGGGGGATATTCCTCGACGGGTGTCACGAACGAGTGGGAATCGAGCGAGTTGGGAGACTCGTCTGTAGACCGGTAATCTTTCACGCCCTCGTCCCTCGTTGCTGAGTCACCGGGTGCGCCATTGCTCGTCGTATTCTCGTCTGTCGGACGCGGTTCTTGTGACGAGGGGAGGAATGGCTCGCGTTCGTCGGACCCACTTGGGGAACGAGGTTCCGCTGGTCGCCGGTCGTCTACATCTTCAAGGTCTATAGTAAGGTATGATCCATTGAAACGAGAGATGAGCTGGAGTGACTCTAGCGCTTCTTGATGGCGACCGGCATGGACGAGATACCGCGGCGACTCGTGCAACCGGAAGAAGAGGATACGCGCGAGGAACATGGAGAGCGTCTGTACAGATGAATGGATACGGATGCTCAGCACGACGGACCGTACTTACGATGAGACCAAGACAGACGAGGACGTACTGCCAACCATAATTTCCACTGGAGGGAATGCAAGGCTGATTTGGTGAACATGAACGCCCAGGAAGAATAAAGAGAGCGACGAGAGCGGAAAGGACGGATCCGAGAGAGAAGAACACCGAGAGTGCAGTCACCAAGTACTGCTTTCCTTTTGGCATGTGCTCGAGAAGAAGTGTGCCGTCTGTCGGCATGGAACCCTGGGACGCTTCAACAATCGCATCGACATGAGGAGACGACAGACTCACCCCGACTGCACTGCCGAGAAAGAATAAGAGGACGCATAGACTCCAAAATGAAGTCGCGAGGGAAGCGAGAATGCCAAATAAGGCAGTGAAAAAGAGAGTCGCATTAAATGCGGCACTTCGACCCATGAGGTCAGAACAGGTACCCCAGCCAATCGCCCCGACCATCATCCCCGCAAACATGGAAGATGACAGCGTCCCGATGTAATTGTCGGGCACTGCAAGTATTAGTGGGGAAAGAGCTAGGTATGCTGAGCGGAGGGTGTACCTGAATAGTGTTGTTGTACGCGAGGAAGGATGATGGCAATAGCTTGAATCCACATCTGAGCGACAAGTCAAGGGCGCCGAGAGGGTTGTGATGGTAAACTCACATTGTCTGCCATCCAGCCTAGAGACAACATTGGAGGATATCAATGACAGCAAGACAGGTGCTTACCGAAACCACATAGCGACAAGAGTGTCCACTGGTAGCTCCCTGGGACGAGACGAGGGTGAGCATGAGAAATAGGGCAGACACAAAGACGCACCCATTCCGATGCGATCTATAGTCTTGTCTAGAGGTGTTCTGCCATCATATTCCGAGTCATCTGCAAAGTCGTCTGCGACTTCGACATCGTCGACGTCATGCATGGTTGTGTAGGTGGACCTGTTGAATGTGGAGGTCCAAAAAGCAGAGGCACGGGGTGAAATGGAAGCCATGCCGTCGCCGTGGAGTCTTATAAGCGGAAGTCGCCTGACACTGGATTGCGGATTACGCGAAGGACGTGAGACAAGGAAGTGGAGGGAATGACAAATACGGATTCGGTGAGAATGAGGCGTTTTATACTTGGAAAGAGTCGTGTATCGATTCAGACTGGTCTACATTACTCGTGATAGACACTTTGATAGTCGGGCAGATCCTCTCCTACCAGACTCCGCCGTGGCCCACGCAATTTCCCAACGTGGCCCTCCAATCTCCAACCCCACTCGTTGGCGGGCGCCCACTTGAACAGATCACCCCCAAAGTTGACCGTGAATGCAGTCTCACCATCTACGCCTATCGCAGCATACACATCACGATCGTCACCGAGGTACAACCCCCTGAACGCGTCTGGCACGAGACGTTGTCCATTAAACGTGAAAAACAGAGTACCGCCCGTGCCAAACTCGTAACCACATCCGACCGTGTCGCCCGCAGCCGGCGGTCGACCACCAATCGCTTCCCAAAAGCCCGACTCTTGTCCTCCGTCTGGATTCTCGTGAAACTTGCGCATGTCATCCAAATGCAGGGCAGCGCTCAACCTGTGCCACCCTGGGAGTCTAAAATGGGGATAAGGTCGGCAGACGGTGCCTATATGAAACAATAATGAGTCAGGCAGGCGCGCTTCATAGAGGGCTGTACGTTTGACCTATTGCAATGACTCCGTGCATTTTGAGGATAGTCAGCTCAAAGTAGACGCCCTGACTGCGCGTCGGGGGACGGTAGTAGAGACCGCCGATCAAGGGCAGATTACTGATCAAACAGCAGTCGTTGCACTCTCTGGTTGTCTCTACTTTGGTGACGATACCGCTACCGTTGTGAAGCTTGCTCTGGTTGTGTATCGTCCCGTGAAAAGTGTGTCGCTGGGAAAAGGATGGATCGGTGAGGTGAAACTCGAGTCCCCATGCGTTGCTACCCTCGCTCGCGATCCTGTCGATATCGCTCGAGGGGAGCAGTCTCGACGGCTCGACTGCATGCCGCAAACAAAACGCATCTGCTCTGGCACAGTCTTGCTCCGATGCTTCATTGAATCGTCCATACGCGTGCGATTGCTCGGGCGCAGATGTCCAGGCAGGCGGAGGCGACGGTGGTCGATGGGTACGTTGTTTGTGCCAGAACATGCGTGATGGTATTGTTTCAAGGAGAGAGAAACACGTGACTCGCAACTCTGTCTTCTATCCACCACCATGTTCGCCACCTACGACACCACACCCTTGACGACCCCCAAAGTTCCCCCCAAACCAAAACCCGTCAACGTCTTTACCAACGATGGCTCCTTTCTCGAACGCTTCCAGCGCAGCAAACAGGTAACCAACACTCGCCCAACATCGCATTATGTTGACCCTCGTGTGCACACAGGAAGATGAAGATAGACAAAAAGCCGAAGAAGCACTCGTAAAGTCGATCTCTCTCTCTCTCTCTTCTGATCCACTCGGCGCTGAATCCGGCGCTTTCTCAGGAAGAAACAATTCGCAGACAGATTTGTGCGTCTCGCTACCTTATCTCACCTCCGCTCCCTCTCACCGGTCCCACGCAGAAAAACCGGGGCAAGCGTCCACCTCCACCTGATTCTCCCCACACAGTAACAAGCACAGATACCGTCCCCGCCAAGAAACCCAGACACGACGATCTCCCACAGCGTCTGTCCGTCCCTATCGCCCGTTGTCTGGTTTGCTCATCCTCTTCCCTTTTTAGAATACCAGGATCAAGGGCGCCATCACCCAAGTTCCTTCCGCAACGATACCGGGGCCGGCGTTCGTCCGTCATTCCAATCATCCTCTCATAGTAAGCGATCCCCTTGTTTCGTCCATATATGCGTTCAAGCACGGGTCACTGATGGCTCAGCCAAACAATAAAGCGTCCATAGGTACAGAATAATGCCGCCTCTTGCGCACTCCATGTATACCACTGTTTGATCCGTCACCTAATCCAAACGTGTAAACGCTGCCGATCGCTGGAAATGCCATACATGGAGATACGGAGACTAGACGTGTTTTAGACCCGATATATAGGGTAAAACAGTGTGCTTTGAATCGTGACGATGATTTCGACAATGAAATTGAAACTGAAAATCCAAAAAAAAGCATGTACACAATATAATTGTGTATAAGCCAAGTATCACATCATTAGAATCAACTTTCCCTACTACACGAGTCGTTACACTTGTTTACGAAGAGCGTCGTTGAGTTATTCTAGTGTTGGAAGGGGCTGAACCCAGGCGACCGGCTTCGCGGGCATTGCCAACTCAACAAAAATTTGAAAGCACAAGTACAAAAAGTGAAAAGAGATATAGAAAATGAGAAACAAAAAAAATCAAGGAACTCCTAGGATATTTCTCGACAGGAAGAGTAGACCACGCCTCTTGCGCATGGAACGTGTCATCGTCGGATGCATTATCGTCACTAAGTTTCAAGCTCAGATTGTTGGTGAAACGGGGATGATCTCAATGGCAGAACTCACGATGTGATGCCTTGCAAATATACCACTCCTAGAGAGCAGGTCAGAAATTTTTTTGTTAAAGGTAATACGACAATCGTGTCACCTTCCCGGGACACTGGTAACATGCGGTATACCAATCTCTCGAGGAAGCCTTCCTGCCACATGTCCTCGGACTTGAGAGTCCCCTGATTTGACACGTTCAGTGCGCGAATGATGCAAAATCGGGCGACGCACCCTGTCAAGTGGTTCAGTCCACTGACTATCGTGGGTAATAGCGACCACAGCAGAAGGGTGCTACAAAAGTTTATAAGTTGACAAAGTAATAAGCGTTCTCGCTATGCGATACCCATTGATCGTAACAGGCATCGATTAATGATGTCAGAGGGGTGGAAATGCTGGAAACTCTCATGGGCCTTTGAGGGCTTAAAGTGATAACGAGGACATACCTTTACTACTTGAGGCATATGCTGGATGGTAACATCATCACCGTCACTGGTGTCGTTGTCGAAGCTTTCCTCTGGCATGCCCATGTTCGAGTCGGCATCTATCTCTCTGGGGGTGTTGGCCGCCGGAGCGCTGAACCAGCTAGACAGTAGCCTAGCCCCAATGTTCCGCCACCTCAAACCATTAGAAGCCACGACTTGCTGAGATCGTACAACAGGCGCCCGGGCCTTGACCGAGATCCGCTTCGCGCCTAGAATATTGCTCCGCACAGCAATCTTGAACCCCTGTATAAATACAGACTGGTTGGCTATCCCGTTATAGTATTGGTTCGAGGGGCCCACACGCCAGTCTACCGCGTGCGTCGTGTCCCAAGTGTAACTCGTTGAGACGTTCCCACCACCCACTTGGGCTGCCTTGAATTGGGCATGAACCTCTGCGGTGCCGGAGGCGTGTTGATACGACGCCAAGGACCAAGATCTAGCTTTATAAAAGCCAGTGATCAGATAGAGGGAATCGTGGCTAATGATCCGACCGAGGCGCTGTTCTGCAAAGTCGTACCAGTCGACGACATGTTGAATCGCTTCCTCTAGAAATGGACATTGGTTTTTGAGAGAGTAACGTTCAGCGCCTTCCGGGAAAATGGGGAGTGCGCCTTCTTTGGACGACAGGGTAAATTCGTAGTTCAAAGGTCCCGGTTGTGCAGATCTGCGTACTGGCCCATAGTCATGTCTGGGCGACCATGATTGACTTGTATCGCACCTGGTTGTACTTTCGTTGGACGACGGCGCGCCAACCCTCGTCACGGAGGAGGTCGAGATAATACGTCCTGCACACTCGACTTTTGGAAAAATGGCAATGTCTCGATCGTCGAGCTGGACAGGGGTGAAGTTGTTGGGGACACCCATCTGTCGGTGGAGCGAATGCGTAGTGGGCAGACAAATGTTAAAGAACACGTCGAAACTCCCATCGTCCGGAACAACCACGCCCACATCGCCAATCTTGAGTCCTTGCTGGCGGTAAACGTCTGGAAGGCTCATGCAGGGCTCCGGGGTCCATAGAGGGTATCCGCGACGTGAGACAAGGTGTCTCGCATACACATCCTGCGGGGAGAGTGAATCCATGTGTACTACCGCAAGCTGGCGTACGACTTTGTATGGGCTTCAAGGTGTCTTCGAGGCAGCAAGTGGAGCTGAATCCCATGCTGTACGAACATCATTCTCAGGCTCCGCACGCTGGATGAGCGATCTTTGAATGGGGATAACACCACGCCGATATGGTGAGGACCAAGGCGAAACTCACGTGACCGGCAACCGCGCTCTACTGTTCCCACTTCTCTCCTCGACAACCTCCCAAGTACTCTCCAAACCAGGCATCAGCGACAACACCTTGGGTACGACGAAACAACTTCCTGCTCGTAAGCACATATAGTAGGAAGAAGAAACACGCGCCTATCAGGCAGAAACACGCTCATTCCCCTCAGAGTAACAGGCGCAGATCTTGCCAATCCCACCACGAAACCCAGGCACCACACCGTTTGTCCATCCATCGTCTTGCCCGTCTCGTTTGCTCACACTCTTGCTCGGTTTAGACTCTGAATACCGGAATCACGTACGCGATTCCTCCTGCAACGCTAGCGGTACCAGCGTTCGTCCGTTGCCTCGACCGAACCAATCACAGTAAGCGATCCCTTGTTCTCATCTATACGTTCAAGCACAAGTCACCAACCGCTCAGCCAAACAAATGAAAAATGAAAAAGAAAAGTAATGCCGCCTCTCGCGCACTTTATGATCCGTCACCTCATTCAAACATGTAAATACTGCTGTTCGCTGGAAATGCCAATACATGGATACATGGTCGTGCCTAGACATGTTGTACACCACAAAGCAAAGCGACAAATATATAGAGTGAACCAATGTGTTTCTAATCATGACGACGACTCGAGGAGAAAAAAAAAAAAAGACAAAACCATACACAGTGACAGTCAATGTCCAATAATTGTGTGCGTCTCATGCCTCGAGTACCCTATACACCTGTCAAACCCCGTCAGCCTTCATGACCACACAAGCTAACAAACACCAAACGCACCTTGACTTGGCCACTTTTCAAATCCTCCAACCGATAGCTGACGTTCTCCACCGTCTGCGTCGCCCTCGGTGTCAGCACACCGTTCTTCACGCGGGCCAGCCGTCGAAACACGGACAAACTCTGGCCCAGACTCGGACTCACCTGTTGTCCAACATGTTGGTTAGCCTGCCACACCCTCACCTTGCTCTTCTTGCTCTCAAACTCGCTCACGATGCCCACCACCGCCCCGGCGGTCTGCGTGTACGCGTGCAGACCCTTGTGCCCTTTGAGTTTGGCGTCGGAAAAGGCGATGACGTCCCCTGGGAGGATGTCCGACACGCGACGCTGCACTGCGTTGCCCGTCTGTGCGTACACCATGTAGCCCCAGTCGTCGTCCGGGGTGGCACCAGGGTCCACGACTCCAGGCACCTGTGCCAACACCGCACGCACGAACCCAGCGTGTGAGCCGTCTCCCACGAGCGCCCGCTTTGATTTCTCAAAGAGCGCCGTCGCAGCTTCGACCACGCGCACCCCCGTCTTGCCCCAGATCGTCATCAGCTCGTCCGTCGTCAGCTGCTGCTGGTCCAAGCTCTTCCGACCCGACCCAGAGCCGCCAGAACCAGAAATCGACGGGGAAGACACCGAACCCACCTTGCCTGACACACCTCGAGACCCAGTGGGCGACGACGATGGCGACAAGGCAGGGGCCGGCACGTGTACCGCCGTCGAACCCTCTGACCACCCCGACGACGTCAGCTCTGAGCCCTCTCCAAACTCGACCCCTTGCGGAATCGTCGGCAACTCCCACTGCGCACTGCTCGTCAGCGTCTCGGGTGGGTCGATCGCAGACGGCGGCGGGACGGGCGGTAAGGAAGGGATCGACCGCGTAGGACCACCGCGCGTCGACTTGCGACGGGGTGGTGGCGCCGGCGAGGTGTCGTCGTCGTCCGGGAACTCGGCGTCGACCAGGACGTACTCGGATTGGGGACGGAGTGGGCTCTCGGACGCATGTCCAGACAGCGCGGTCGTTTCACCAGGACTCGACTCATCCAAGGATGCCTGCCTCGAACTCGACACCGACATCGATCCCATTCCACTACTTGACCGTCTCCCCAACAACGCCGTTGGGATCGTCGGAATCGGAGGCCGATTAGGAGGGGGCGAACGAGACGTCATGCGCGGTGGCGGTGTGGGCAGTGCCTCTGCAGAGCGCGCCGTCTGTGTCGATCGGCGGGGCGACACTTCCTCTTCCTCGGATCCCAGTTGCACCTCCGCATCAGAATACCTCACCTCCTCCATCTCGCTCTCCTCTGCCTCCACTTTCACGCCATCATCTGACGTCCCACGACTATCAGCACCAGCGTCCTGCTGTTCCACAGGCACTTGGATTGGCGGTGGCGGTTTCCGAGTGGGTGGGGATCTCTGCGACGCGGGAACAGGCACAGGAAGCACGACATCCTCGCTCTCGCTGTCTTCTTGCCGAGTCGCGAGTCGTCTGGCCGACGTAGGCGGCAGTCCTGCGGGAGGGAACATCCCGAGTCGCATGCCCCCCATCCCTGCCAACTTGGCCGCGATCCGTTGCTTCCTCGCCACCTCGTCCTCGTCCTCTTCTTTGGGTCCCTCTTCCTCTTCCATCTCATCCGGGGGAATCGACGTCGGTGGGGGTGCGGCTGGTAGAGGGGGTCGAGAGAGCGGGTTCATAGGGGGCGGTGCTCCGAAACGGATACCCCCCAGACGTGCCATGCGTTCTGCAATCGCGCGCCGACGTGCCGACGCTTCGTCCTCTGGGGCATCCGGTCGTGGCGTCCCAATCTCTGACGTGTCCTCTTCTGTGGCATGGTCTGCTCGAGCGAGGTCAGTAGTGTAAAGAATCCCACAAAGGGTATATACACACCATTGTCGTGTTCCACAGACGCTACTTGTTCCGGTACGACAATTGTCGTGATTATCGGGGGCGTGTCTGGCCGACGGTTCACGTTGGTCGGTCGCGGCGACGTCGGTACTGGTGGCGGCGATGATGGCGTCTCCGCCAAAGGCTCCGTCACTCGCACGCTCGTGCGTCTTGGCATAGACCGCCTAGGAGGGGGCGACGGCACATCCTCGGTCATCGAGCCTGTCCACAACGCGATCAGCCGAGTACAGTTCCAAGACCGCGACACGTACCACTCCTGCCAGGCGGCGGAACAGGTCGAGGTGGGATATCCGGTGACGATGGACACTCTTCTTCATCTACCCTCAGTGCCCTCAAAGGCGTCTTTGGCGGTGGGGAAAGTGGGGGCGACGATGGCGGTGTCGGCTTGGACCGGAGGTTGACAGGCGGGGGTGGTATGGGTCGCGTAATACGTGGGGGTGGCATCTCTTCCGATTCCCTGGACGTGTATTCGATCTCGGCTGTCGGGCCACGCGCCAAGAGATTTATATCATCTGTCTCCCCCTCTTGGACGTCCGCTCCGAGCGGGGCTGTGCCTGAGACGTCGAAAACGTCCGCTTCCTGTGTGGAAACGGTGCCTTGTTCTTGTCGGGCTACGACGCGGACCTCGTCGTCTTCCATTGGTTCGTCTTCCAGGGGTTCCGGAGAAGGCCATGTATGCCCGTCGTCACCTTGCGCTTGGGCGTAGGACGCGACGGCACCTTCCCCTGTCACCGAAATCAAGAAAAAAAAGGAATCTACATTAATACCCAGATCCTACGACACGATATACGACAGGGGGGGAAAGAGAAATCAAGATTCACCATCACGATGGACTGGCACTCGATCGTCCTCGTTGACCTTGACATTGTCTTGGTCGGGTTCGACGTGCGGCTCAGCAGCGTCGTGTTTGATGGATTGGACGGTGTCTTGTCTTGGTGCAACAGCAGGTGGCGAGGGGATGGTTTCTCCGTGTTCCTCTGTATCCACGTTGACTTCGTACTCGTCCTCAAGCGGTGCTTCCGAGGCTGGCTCGTCAAATGATTGACGCGATGGGATCTGAGGAGGGCCAGCTAGTGGGTTGAATGCGCCCATTTGAGCTGACTGGACTGCAACACGCTGGCGACGCGCTTCTTCTTCCTCGTCTGCCTGGACAGCCTGCTCGAAGGAGGCTTCCTGGTCATCGGCAGCGGTATGCATCGACTGCTCATCAACATGACTACCTGCACCCTCTACAAGCTCCTCTTCCGCTTCCTGTTTCTCGGGTTCTTCAACAGGCTCGTGAAACGCCTCGGCGGGGGCATGATGCTCAGCCTCGGCTGTGATATTCAAATGTTCGTCGTGAGCTACTTCGATAACTTCTATCACTTGGTCACTCTGCTTTTGCGACTCTTCGGTGTCATGGATGGCGCGATGGGTGGTCGCAGAGGGCTCGTTGATGCTATGCGGTGCATGGAGTGTCATACCGTCATCTTCGACGGGAGGCTCGGGTAGTGCCGTCGTGGGTACATTCTTGGATGATTTCTTGCGTGGGGGTGCGGCCCGGCGTGGACCTGCAGGCACGGGCATCGAAGTGGGAGTGCGCGCAGGTACAGGCGGGGGTGATTCGGGTTCATCCTTGTGCCCTGAGGAATAGACTTTGAGCCAATGCCCAGCCATGACGTAGCACACATACCTGTTTCAGCGACAACCTTGGGAATAGGCGATACGGCGGCTGGCAAGTCGGGAGGGGGTGACGTTACCGAAACTATAAAGAGAACATTGTCAGCAATCATAGATAAAGTGTTATCGATAATAGCACCTTGACTTGATTCCTTGACAGTGGTCGGCTCATCGTCCTTGACTTCGGGTGCAAGCTCAGGTTTGCGTACGACGGGTTTGGGAGCAAATATGGGGGGAGCCATCCCAAACCTGGCACCACCCAGACGGGCCATACGAGCTGCGATCGCGGCTCTGCGTTGTCTTTCTTCTTCTTCTGGGTCAACATCCCCATCATCACCCTCCTGTTGGATCGGATCAGCATCACGATGTGATGCTTCTTGAGTCTCAGGGGATGGACTGGCAACGGCACGAGGTGGAGGCGATCTCGACGCCGCACGACCAACTGTGGGCTCATCGTCCGAGGTCACGGGCGCAGGTACTGCAGGGGGCGGCTTCCATTTTGGCCGGTCCACATTGGGCTTGGGTGCAACTGGTGGTGGTGGGCCGCCAAAGCCACCTTTACCCTGCAGGGCAGCCATGCGTTCCTTGAGGGACCCAGCCCGACCGATGCTCTCCAGAGCATCGGAGGCGGACATACCGCCCGTGCTCGCGGGCTTGCGGTCGGCGGACTGCACGTTGTCGGGCGAGGTGGGGGGCGACGGGGGCTTTGGTTTCCATTGGACTGGTTTTGGGCGGGTTGGAGGAGGAACAGCGGGTGCTGTACTACCCTTGTTCTCGAATGCAGCGATCCTGTCGCGCAGTGAACCGGGCTTTGGCTTTGGAGGTGGTGATTGATCAGACATGAGATGGAAGTCGAGTTCAAGCGAGGCGAAGGGGGCGTGCTCGACATCCCACTTGCCTTTCTCACGCTTATACTAATACTGTACTACTAGTTTTCACGCCATTGGTATCCACACCCAGCACATCTAGAAAACGTGTCAGAGACATGCAGACAACTGGTGGAACTTGGATACCGGTAGACTGCCGCGTGTTAGAACTCGGGAGCCGTGTAAAGAGGGTAGAGAACGCACAAGTGGTCATGGGTTCATCTGCAGACCTGATCTGCAACTGATAGAAATACGCCCTCCGATGGTTGCACTTGTCGCACATCGCTGTGGACGACGTGAGCGACAGACTAAACCATGCGCAAGACACGCACCGTCGGTCGCATCGGCGTGTTTCCACATTTCATCGCCACCCAACACATCGTCGACTGCCTTGCGCTCCATTCTTGTACGTGAAGTCATCTGTGGACGTATTGGCAGACGTGTAGCCAACAGGTCTGCAGGGCTCACCTGTTTCGACATCGGGAATTCGTACGCGCAGGTGTTGCAGGCCCATTTGTTGTACCCCGTTTCTGATGAAATCACCAGCAGATTTGCACATGTCGGACAGAAGAGCATGTTTGATCCAACGGATGTAGTGACGCGTCAGAGAGCTTGTCGATTCAATCTTGCCCACGGTCTACTGTCGTGACTATGTCCAAGTCGCTACACCACTCTCGAGGTATTCCATTGCTCGACTCAATGCCCGAGGATACTGGGACTTGTGTGTTTTTCAGTGCGGAAAAAGCCCCTATACGTGGATGCAAATAGACGCAACCAGTTCAAGTCTATATAATTTGGGCCCATGAGGCCCCTAAAAACCCTTCTCTCTTTCTGCTTGCCCGCGTTCTACGCTCACACTGCGCACCAAGATATCTCAGTGCCCAAATCAACATCCAAGGCTTTGAAAGCCTAGAGTACCCTAATACCTAAGGCCTGTCACCCTGTCATTCTCATCTTCTCGTCAGCCCGAGAACCGACGGCTCACGATCAAGATGTTTCTCCCCAGTGATCTTGCTGCTCGGAGTCCTGATGCGACACCCCCACCTTGCAAGCCGTTTACAATACATTCGAACGTGTGCGTTGGAGACATGATTGCGATCATAGGTATGTTGTTGGATCTCACTCCCATCTATCCTTCATCTGAGGGCCGCACCCCTATCCACAGCCTGCAGCGTTGCTGGTATTGGCTTCTTCTTCTGGGCCATCCATGCGGTCCGCAAGATGCGCAATGACCCATTCAACGACTTGCATGAGGACGAAGGTGAGCGCACGCAGTTTCCAGACCCTACCCTACCTATGACTAACCTCGCTCAGAGGATCCCAAGGGCGAGAGCGATGGGGTCGAGCCCTTCCATGTCCCATCGGCCGACGACGCGCGTGGCGGCGCTCGGAAACTCACCCCTCCAGAGCGCGTGCGGACCCGGTTGGCCTTGTCTCAACCTGAGGAACCCTGGCTTTCGTCCCCTGTCCAATATGACCCCTATAAGGGGCAAGGCACTATGGCTGCGCCGCGCATGCCATCACGTGCAGGTGGCCAACCCCAGAGGACTTCTTCGCACAGTGCAAGCCGTCGTGGGTCGCTCACGCGACTAGGTCCTTATGGTCAGGGATACGAGTACGCCGTGAACGGCGACTACATGAAGAGGGCTGCCTCGCGTAGTCCGAGCCGT
Source organism: Boletus rubescentipes (assembly GCA_038092775.1). Classification (NCBI taxonomy): domain Eukaryota; kingdom Fungi; phylum Basidiomycota; class Agaricomycetes; order Boletales; family Boletaceae; genus Boletus; species Boletus rubescentipes. The sequence goes on along the minus strand of JBBPRA010000223.1, from coordinate 5,485 downwards.
CATGAATCGCTAACGCAAGGTGGACCCTATGCTGAAAGATACGAGTATAGAGTGAATGACGAACACATGCAGAGGGGAGGCAGACCCAGTGGTGAGGAATACGAGCACAGAATGGACGGGGAGTACATGAAGAGGGCCACCTCGCGCAAGTCAAAGCGTCATGAATCACTCACACGAGGACCTTATGGCCGGGGATACGAGTATGACGAGTACATGACGAACGCTTACCCCTCGCAGGCGAAAGTTTCACCGGCGCGCGGGTCGAGCGGTGATTACGAATCTCGTCAGTCGACGAAATGCATCAACGGAGACCATGTATACTAAGGGTCTTTGTCACCATGATGTGTTGCTGCATAGCTGGTGACAGTATCGTTTCCCCATCGCGTTTTTCATGCGCGATTAGATAGGGCATAAGAAGTAATGGTTGCATATGTTATCATGGACAGTGTTATCACAGTTTAATCTATGCCTGTTACTATACGCGCATTTATTTACTCTCACAAAGTTATGTAATGGCATCAGTATCGCTGTGTGATTGCTCCAAATTGTGGGGATGCTATACGCTTCAGCCGCCGGAAGGGCAAGTTGTTACCAAAGACGATGATGTCACATCAATACGGTGTGGAAACGAGGCACGCCACAGGTTTTGGTCCATCATCGACCGTCTACCAGAGAACCGTAGCAACGCGTAGCAAGCCATTTCATCGTTTCTGTACGGCTGGCAGACTTGTGCAAGTCATAGTTTCGAGACATGGTCGCTGATAGGAGAGCAAAAGACACGCTCAGAGCGGAGCTCAGGCTGCTGACAGGAACAAGTCGGAACCGGTTCCGGGTGAGTGCTTGGCAAGATTGGTGGGTCTCGGTGTCTGTAAGGTACATGAAACATGCCCACATTGCAGGGTAAATTGCCCCCTGGGCCCGGAGAAGCCGCTGCTTATGGGCTCGTGGGTGGATTTCGCATTAGGCCGTACCGGCTGCGTGGACCGTCCGTCAGCGGTATCCTGAAAGCAAACCCATGTTCGTGATGTGGCACTGTGCCACCACACACATATACCTTACCATCGACGGGTCCTGAACCCCTACTGTCGTATAAAAGTCCACCTACTGCAGCCGACGGTTTCAACACCCTCCCTCAGCTACTGTCATGTCTACCTTTTCCCTTTCCAACCATTTTCCAAAGCGAGAAGCCACTGGAGAAGTCCTTATTTCTTCTCTCGGTTTTCTCGACTCGGTGCTTAACCCTTTGACAGGGCGGTCTTATCACCGGAACAAACCCCGCCGCCTTCACGACCTCGGATCCATTGAGGCTATGGATCATCCAAGTCGGTAAGTCGCCCGGACCAACATGCCATCACTTCTTCAATACCCGCTAGGTATCATCATCATGATGGCCCAGCTACTCTCTCTTGGCCTCCGGAGGCTTAGACAACCAAAAGTGATTGCCGAAGTGCTTGGCGGTATCCTACTAGGTTACCATTCTATTTTCGTCCGTCCTTGTCTCGCCATGCTCAGCTTGCTTTGGATTAGGCCCGACTGCACTCGGAAGAATACCAGGCTTCACCGAAAACATCTTTCCTGCCGAATCCATCCCATACCTGTCCCTTGTCGCTAATATCGGTCTATGTCTCTTCCTCTTCCTCGTCGGTCTTGAAATAGACGGCAATGTCGTCATGCGCAATGCACGCATGTCGGTCATCGTATCCCTCGCTGGAATCGCCCTTCCCTTTGGTCTCGGCACTGCCCTCTCTATCCCCTTGTACCGCCACTTTATCGACCCTTCGGTCCACTTTACCTACTTTATGCTGTTTACCGGCGTCGCCTATTCAATCACCGCATTCCCTGTTCTCTGTCGTATCCTTACAGAACTCAAGTTGCTCGATACGAACGTCGGCATCATCGTTCTCTCCGCCGGGGTCGGTAATGACATCATCGGTTGGACGTTGCTCGCCCTTAGCGTCGCCCTCGTGAATGCCGGTTCCGGCTTGACTGCGCTATGGATCCTGCTCGTTTGCATTGCCTTTACCATCTTCCTCTTGTTGCCAGTCAAGTTCGTCATGCGCTGGTTAGCGCGCAAGACGGGTAGTATTGAGAATGGGCCTACCATGTTTTACATGACCATCATCATGATCCTTGTGTGGGCTTGTGCCTTCTTTACCGATAGCATCGGTGTGAACGCTATATTTGGTATGCCGCGCAACGTCTCCGATCGTAGATCCCCCTGACTCTTCACAGGCGCGTTCCTTGCCGGACTCGCCGTCCCACGAGAGGGTGGTCTCGCAATCACCCTCACAGAAAAATTGGAAGACATGGTCTCCATCGTCTTCCTTCCGCTCGTACGTCTTTCGTCTTGGTTATCAGTTTTTTCCTCAACGGCGTCTAGTACTTTACATTGTCTGGTCTGAATACGAATCTCGGGCTGCTCAATAATGGTCAGCCTCTTTCGAGACTCGTTTTTTGTGGCTGTTGATCCCCGTTGATAGGTATCACCTGGGGGTTTACCATTGCCATCATCGTGCTCTCCTTTGCCGGCAAATTTGGTGGATGCACGATTGCGTCAAGGGTAGCTGGTTATGGCTGGCGTGAATCAAGCACGGTCGGTGCACTGATGAGTTGCAAAGGGTTCGTCAACATGTGCTCCTACATTGTATCCTCTCCCTGATCTCGGTGCCAGTTTGGTCGAGCTTATCGTCCTCAACGTAGGGCTGGAGGCAGGCATCCTGTCGTCAAGGGTCTTCTCCATGTTTATCCTCGAAGCACTCACATTGACATTCATCACGACCCCCCTCGTGACGGCGCTCTACCCGCCGGAACGCCGCGTCCGAGTGGGCGAGATGACGCAACCTGCACAAGGCGACGAGCGTGGCAAGGGTGACGATAAGGCGTCCATCATTAATGAAGAGCAGCCCTGGCGCCACCGCTTTACGGTCGTCCTCGACAAGCTCGATCACATTCCGGGTGCGATGGCACTCACGCAGCTCGTCCTCCCGCCCCGCATCATCCCGTCCGACGGTATGTCAACCGCGACTGCCACTGCCAACGAGGTCGATAAGGTCAACATGCCCGAGGTAAGCGTGGAGGCGCTGCAGTTGATCGAGCTTTCCGATCGAACCTCCGCTATGATGAGATCCTCGGCCGCCGACAGCTTGATCCACACTGACCCCGTATTGGGTATATTCCGAATGTTTGGGGAGCTCAACGAGTTGGCTGTGACGACGTCGCTGTCGGTCGTCCCGCATGACGATTTCGCGCGCAGCGTCGCAGCGCACGCGCAGAAACATGCATCCCACCTTGTTTTGCTCCCGTGGCTGCCGCCCACGGCGCCCGCGACCGTCGATATGCCCGACACGACCACGGGCGGAGGCGGGACCACACCCAAAGTCGACCATAACCCATTCGACGTCCTTTTTGGTACAGGGCACAAACCCGACAAGTCCTCCTCGGAAATGCATTCCCAATTCGTCCGAGGGGTGTTTGCGCAGAGCAAGACCGACGTGGCCCTGTTCATCGACCCGAGCGAGCGCATGGGGGCGCGCATCGGGGGGTGTATGCATGTATTTTTACCGTTCTTTGGAGGACCGGATGATCGGCTGGCGCTTGCGTTTGTGGTGCAGCTATGTTTGAATCCGAGGATGACGGCGACGGTGGTGAGGATGGTAAAACGGGATGGAGTGGACGTGGAGGGGTTGGAACGCCTGCCGACGGTGCATATCGAGGACAAGGACAAGTCTGAGGGTGGGTTGAATGTGCATACCCCGATGGCGTCGGTGCGTATTGACCCGCCGAGTTTTTACACCCCATGATTGACGCTCTCTTCTTCCACAGACGTTTGGGCACCCAGATACGGTCTATGGTCGACCAACGACCGAAATGTGCCTCCAGTCCGACACGGCTGACAACTTCGCCTGGGGTAGATACGCCAACCCTGCCTTGACTAGTATCTCGGGCGCTGCGTCCGAGGTGACCCACTTTGAACACCCCCTCCTCCGCCAAGCCCTCGCGCGGATCCACTTTTCAGACGCGCACACGCCGGCACCGTTGCACGCGGCGCTCCGGCATGCCCGTGCGCTCCGGGACACGTCTCCCCGGCTGTTGATCGTCACGGGACGGTCGAGGCGGCTCGCCAAGGAGAGCCACCATGCAGAGATGAAACGAGTGTTGGAGACCTATCGGCCGGGGGTGGGGCTCGAGGGAATGCGGAAGACGATTGGAGACGTGGGGACAGCCATGGTCGTGGGTGGGTCTGCGAGCGCGGTGGTGGTGTTGCAGGCTGCGGATGCGGCGGTTCTGGCGTAGGGGATCATGATGTGGGTTGGAGGGAGGATGTCCTGGCGGTCGAGGTGGTGTCATGAGGTAATTGCATCACGGTCATGGATGGGACACTAGGGAGTGGATCTATCTGGTTTTGTAATATGTTGTAGTAACTATACGTACGCACGTTTCTTTCTACCTCTCACGGTTGGGTGTGACTCGTGCGGCTGCTCTCACGTCCATATGTTTGGGGCGTTGGGTACGATGTGAAAGGAATACACTGCCAGAATTGAAAGCAACAGGAGCAGTGCCAGGAAAGGAAGCAGAAAATGATGTCACCCGTGCCAAGAATGCAGGTTTCTTAGCGCCTGTTTGATTTTCCACATTTAGTAAGGGTAGTCTGGTGACCAGACCGTCTATCAAGGGGGGGCAAGATTCCGCTCCTCCGAGTTGATCAAACAGCGGTCACAAGTCATTACGGTGTCGGTGATCCAGAACTTGACTCACTCGCATGTGGTACTGAATCCACCAGGGCACAAGTGTGTGTCTGCGGACGTCCCGAGTTCCATTGACTGCACTGCTTTCAAGGAAGGAAGGCGAGATGTACAACAATCGCGCAGGCTCTTTGAACAAAGAGGCCTCGTGTAGAATTTAAACGACGTGACAGATCTCACCAAAGGGTTCGCTTTGCTCGTATGAACGGTAACCAGTGTTACAAGGAATCAACTACAGGAAGTAGGACAGTTTTCATGGCAAGGTGAGGATGAACGGCATACGGTAGTACATAGTATTTGCGCATGCATGGTGGAACAATGGGTGTCATAAAGGAAGAAGTCTCGGGCTGGAAAGGAGAGGTCAACATTCTACCAGAAACATAAACGTGCATACGACTCTACCTCAAGCGTGAGGATATCCGCCTCACCAACGAAGATACCTTTCTTAGCTAGACGCGCATCTTTTCAGCACCTCTCTCATCTCATCTCGGACATCTTCGGGGGTTAAATTCGTGGCATCTTGCAGGTTCTGAGGCAGAGGAACAGTCAACGTGAAAAGGTATTTTACAAGGTCAATATGTCCCTTGGTGATGGCGAAATAAATAGGCGGATGTCCGTCGGCATCGCATTGAGAGGGATTACAACCGGAATTAATGAGGATCTTGATAGTACTCAGGTAGTCGTCTGAAAGAGCGTTGGACGTTTCACGGGTATACACTGGCAGAAGGGTATCTCCATTGATG
>JBBPRA010000222.1:0-38987 GCA_038092775.1 Boletus rubescentipes | reverse complement strand
AGCAGGAGATTCGGCGCTGCTACCCTCATTGCCTCCAGCACCGGAGGCAGAGAGGTACTTCTTGGGCAACAAATGTCCATACAACAAGGGTTCGCAAGCGGGGAACGTGTCAGGGACGTCGTCGATGGCGAGCATCGGTACATAGTGGGCAATCTTGCGAATAAGCGAATCTCCGATGAAGTTGCAGACTTGCGCCGTCGTCATACCAGTCTTTGTGAGTTGGGCTGTGTTGGCTTTACCCTTTGTCGCGAGAACGAGACGCTTGAAGATACCCGAATCGGTGATGGGTGGGAATGACATGGAGATGGTGTTAGGGATCACGTCCGCGATACGATCCAAGTACCTGTCCATACAGTTAGCATTTAGCAAAGACGAATTTAAATGTACTTACAATTGCGAGGCACAGTATGCAGCTTGACCGGCATTGCCGAATACGGATCCAATCGTCGAGAATAGGAGAATAAAGTCGATCACCGCAGGATCAAGGCAGCTAAGGAGAGTGTCGAGAACAGCGACTTTGGATTGGTAGACCTCGTCGAATGATTGTTGCGTGAGGTTCGTGAACTTGGCATCGCGAAGAACGACGGTCATGACGAAGATGCCTCCGATTGGTCCAGCTTCCTTGGCCTGTGCGACGACTGCAGCCGTTTTCACTTTGTCGATCGCATCGGCAGCGATCACCTCAACTTGCGCCCCTCCGTTGCGCATGCTTTGAATGTACATGTTATCAGTTTTCGTAAGACCTCTCGGTCCGCGACGACTGGTTAGGAAGATATGACGAGCACCGTGGTACACCATCCACTCAGTAATGCGCACACCGAGTTCACTGCAACCGCCGACAAGGATGTAGGATTTGCGAGGATTGAAGAGTTGACCAGCAGGGTCGACCCTGACAGTGCGGTTGGCTTCGGGAACAATAACCAGAGAGTCGACGTCGTCGGAAGCGGAACCATTATACGAGGACATCGTGACAGTGCGCGAACAAGTAATGAAGGGTTCCGAAGCATGGCTTGAGAGTATAGCTGAGATTGCAGGAGCGAGGAAAGCTGGCGACGCAGCAGCGAAGCGGTTAATGTCCAGGACATACGAAGATGCAGCAGGAGGAATTTCCGGGACTTCATCGGATTGAATGTGGACGTACGACCCGAACGGCGAGAGGTGCTCTGATCCGCGAGCATACGCCTTTTTGCCGCTGGAATTGAATACAACGTCGAATTGAGATATGGTGCCAGACCTAATCCACTCTGCGCTGACGAGATAGAAGTCGTCAATAAGGACGACGTTGGAAATTGGGATGCCGAGACCGCTTGTAAGTGCTTCTGCTTCTTGCTTGCTTCCAACGCTGACAAACACCTTCGCGTTGAAACGTTTAGCGACCTGAACCGCGGCCGAGCCAACAGCTACAAACCGAGGTAAGTCAAGGTCAAATCGTTATGCTTCTAGTTTACCTGAGGTGCCATCGTGGACAAGAATCGTCGAAGAGGCGGAGATGGAAACGCGCGAAACAAGACCGATCCATGCTGAAAGGAACGAGACAGGCAGAGCTGCTGCGTCCGTTGCGCTGATGCCTTTGGGCAACACAACAACGGTCTCCTCAGGCACGACGATGGTATCCGCAGGAGTCTGACAAGCGATTCCCACGACCTAAGCATTTAAGCGTCAGAGAATGCACGCAACGTGGTAAAGAAAGCACACCTCCGTGCCGATCTCCACATGTGCAACCGAAACTCCACGAGATCTGACAAGTCCAACGAAAGTCAATGCAGACTTCGAGGATGCTCCGGACTCGATGCCCAGCGCCTTGACCTCGATCTCTACGTCAGAAGCTTTGAGAGCCGGCGGGAAGTAAGCGGCCAAGGCACCAGATCCACCTGTCAAGCCAGCAGCAGGAATAGCCACTGGTTTGACGTCTGCACCACCATGGACGAGTCGACGAACGAAGACCTCGCCGTTCTTACTGATCTTCATGTGTTGTTCAAGTAGAAGCGAGTTCTTGCGAAGATCGTGCACGATTTTCTCCCGCGCAGCTTCGTCCAGGGAGTGGTCTTCGAAGAGCACAGAGAATACTTGGTACTCGGGAGATTCTGCAATGACACACGAGGCGATACCGAGAGCGCCGATACCAGCAGCATCATCGTTTCCGGTGATCCATAATTCAGCTTCCGAAGAGATGTTCTTTGCAATTTCAATGAGATCCCCTTCCTGGCCGTGCGCAAAAGGTTGGACAATGACGGTCTTGAAGGGACCAGCAGGAACGGAGAGAGTAGGTTTCGTAATCTTAGCATATAAGAGGGCCTTGCCGTCAATGAAATCTGAGATCTGGACGATGGACCCGGCGATAGCGGAGAACTTCCTCGCCAACGCAGCCAACGTGAGAGGTTCGACGCTGGCGTCCTCCACTTCCACACCAGAATCTGTATTGCGTAATGAGGAGCTGGACGACTAAGTAAACCGCCGGACAAACTTACCAGTCACAGAGAGAAGAACAACGCCATTGAGTCCAACAACATTCGTGATTGAGGAAATGTCAACTTGAACCGCAGCGAGATCAACATGGTGTACCACCACATCGAAACTAAAGGGGTTGCTTAAACACTAGGAATAAGTCTGGATTGGAGTTGCTCACCTAGCAAGTGAAGTATTCGCCGCGTCCTCGCCAAGGGTCCAAGATTCAAGAACCAACGACCTGGCGTGGGGGTAATGGACGGCGCCAGTCTTTGCGTCTGCATCCGATGCAGTTCCAGAGACACAGAAATACTCGGTAACAACACCAGACTCGCTGACAAGAGCCTCAAGAGCTACATCGAGGTCGACGGCGATGTCCGAAGTCTTCGCTACATCAGCCACGCGGATCGCCTTGCGCCCTGCAGAGGCTGCATCGCGTGCGAGGGACTCGAAAACAGAACGAAGGGATGCTTGCGGTGGGAGCGACCTGAGAGACGGAGGGAACGACTTGGGTTGCCAGACGGTAGTCAGACGCTCCTCGCGGCTGTTGTCCGCGATAGAAACGGGCTCAGCGTCGGGGGCACGAGCAATCTCGAAGCCCTCGATGGTGAAGAGGACTTTACCCTCTGAGTTGGCGATGACGTAGTCCGACTTGAAAGGACCACCAGGTGCCCAGGTCGTGCCTGTGAAGTATGTCCAGATACCCTTCTTGATCTCAGAATCAAGATCCGGCGCGTCATGGGAGTCCCAGCGTCGAATGGCATCAATCTTGACTGGAAGGAAAACGCCGTTGAAATCGAACTGCTTGGTCTCCATATTGATGAACATCGCAAGACCGCACTGCGTGATACTGTCCAGGATACCTGGGTGGATAGCGTAGCCTTTACCGAAAACATCTGGGGTACCTTCCGGGACCTCGAGGTATGTCAGGTACGCCTTTCCGCCCCAGCTGGATTCATCATTGATCTCGTGTACAATTTTGAGGTAGTTTCTGAAGTGGTCCTGGTAACGATACGCTGAGGGAATTGCCTCATAAAACTCGTCCCCAGTGACGGAGCCCTGGGATTGAGCAAGCCTGGTTTGGAAGTCGAAAGTACGGGGAGCCTTCTCGTCGTAAGCGGGGTTGACTCGAGAGAAGGAACCACTGGCGTAAACGGAGTCCAGTATAATCTCGCCGTTGTCGTAATTGGGGGTAGTGGCTGCCCTGAACTCCCACTTATCGCCTTTGATTACACAGCCAGCATGCCCTGGAAGCGAACCGGCTCCGTTAAGGACGAGCGGTTTGTGAATCGCAATGTTATTGACGACCATCGCGCCATTTTCCAAGATGCTTTCAACATAACTATACCGGAACGTTGAGTGTCAATCAACAAAACAAGTTGTCAAACGCACCCGGAAGCAGGGAAGAGGACTGCGTCGAACACGATATGGCCGGTCAAATCGGGGTGGCTATCAACGCTGACACGGAAGTGGGGCGAAGCAATAGGACGGGGTCGTTCTCTGAGCCTCTGGGATTGCTGCAACCCCGATTCCATCCAGCAATGCGACTTGTTGTACGCATAGTCGGGAAGTTTCGCTTTCACGAAGTCAGCAGTGCCGTCAGGGGAAGCGCACAGCTTGTCAAAGTCCACGTTTTTGAAACCGGTACTGAGAAGATTCCCAATACCCTCCAAAAGTTGATAATGTTCGCCAGTGTTTTGGGCTGGTACCTTGGGGTTCGGACGGCGAATCAAGCTGATAGGCTCGCCCCCACATTGCTCGAGGTATGCCTTCAAGACCGGGTGTGGCGCAATCTCCAAGAATCGGACCCCATCGGGACCTTCGTCGGAAGTGATCTTGTTAATGGCAGTCCCAAAGAGGACGGGGCGACGAATGTTATCCCAGCAATAGTCGATGCCGAGGTCCCTGTCAAGCCATTTTCCGTCCGTAGTAGACATCACGCGCGCGAAAGGTGTCTTGGTTCCTTGGCTTAGAGGTGTCGCTGCAACCCGTTCCTTGAATAGTTGTTCTTGTGGCTCCATAAGAGGGGTGTGGAAAGCACATGTAACACGAAGCTTAGCGGCGAACACCTTAGCGTCGGGGTCATTCGCAAGTTCTACCATGGCATCGATAAGTTCATGGGTACCGGCCACAGTGACGGCCTGAGGGGAGTTGATACCAGCAATCCACAATCCAGAAGTTGCCTTGGCGCGCGAAAGAACCTTGCGGATCATCGTCTTGGCCTTTTGTACACCGACACCGAGAGCAACCATGGCGCCATTGCCGTCTGCGCGGGTCATGGCGGCTGCACGTGCGACTGCGATACCAATTGTCATTTCGCGATCATAGTGCCCGGAGGCGTAACCCATAGCAATCTCGCCGATACTGTGGTATGGTCAGCGATGACAAGGAAGACAAAGAATATGCCTCACCTGTGACCAACCACGAAATCATACTTGATACCCAAGCTCCTCACAAGATCCACCAGCGCAACCTGAATAAACACCAAAGATAATACGACCTCCTGGACGGGCCAGACCCCATTCGCAGCCAATTTGCATTCGACTCCTGGAACGAATAGGCCAGTGCGCTCGAGCATCGAATCTTGCCCATACTTCTCGACTAGGATGCGGTCATTCTCCCGAATAGCGGAAAGGAAGGCAGGGTAGCTCTCGGAGAGTTGACGACCCATGAAGATATGTTGAGGACCCTGACCGGCAAACACCAAACAGAGCTTTGGACTTGTGATGGAATTTCGCAAGACAGGCTTCGAGAACTTGAGAGACGCATCGAGTGTTGACCCAATGGCGAAGGCACGGCTGGGGTAAGCGCGTGTTTGCCGTCCAAGTTCACGAGCAACGGAGCGGAGTACGCGGTCGTCGGTTTGCCCATCGTAAGAGCTGACAAGAGAATCCTTCCAGCGTCCAAGAGTAGGTTCCGTGAGAGAACCGATGGAGAAGAGGTACAATGGCTTCTTCTGATTGGCCGGCGCAGCGACAGACTTTGAGAGGTCGGCAACTGTTTCCGCAGTCTCCAACACGATGTGCGCATTGGATCCACCAACACCATACGACGAGATGGACGTCACCCATGCTCCGTCCGAGGCAGCCATCCCTGCGGTGATGCTCTCCAGCTATTGAAGACGCCACCTTATCAGCGGACAAAACTTGCACGAGGACGAATGAAATACGAACCTCAGTTTGCACCTGCATCTTCATAGCAGGGAAATCGATCTTAGGATTAGCCTTGGTGAATCGGATGTTCGGAATGATCTCCTTGTGATGCAACATCAGTGATACTTTGACCAAACTCGCCAGGAAACTGCATCCTTCGGCGTGGCCGATGTTTGCCTTGACACTTCCGACCCTGGAAAGCTACTGTTAGTGATGCGACGAGAACTCGTCCCAACTCTATCATACCTGAGAGGCTTCTGCGCATCACGGCCTTTCGAGAATACTTTACCTGCAGCGTTAGTTTCAATAGGGTCACCAACCTTGGTTCCTATGATCGAATCAATACGATGCACATCACCGAATCGTTCATCGAAAACTCACCAGTAGCATGTAGTTCTACATAGAATGCCTCTGACGGATCCCTTTTGGCGACCCGATAGGCCTCCTTGATCGTTTCGGCCTGCATATCTCCTTCGGGCATGGTCAAACTCTTGCCCTTGCCGTTAGCGTTGATGGAGCTGCCTTTGATAACGGAGTATATCGAATCTCCATCTGCGAGAGCGCGATCAAGCCGCTTGATAAGGACAGCCGCTACACCCTCGGCACGCGCATATCCATCAGCTGACGCGTCGAAGGATTTAGAAGATCCGGTGGGTGACAGGACACCAAGCTTGGAGAACGAAACAGTATGCTCAGGGTTAATGATCGTATTTGCACCTTACGTCATGTCAACACCTTACTCGCGATAAGTATCCCAAGATTGCACTTACCCACAACCAGAGCCTGGTCGACCTCTCCAAGTTTAATTGAACATAATGCGAGGTGCATCGCAGTTGCTGATGCTGAGCAAGCTGTTTAAAAGGAACAGTAGCGCGTAAACAAAAATGTTTGAAACGAAAATGAGATGCATACCGGTGTCCACCGTCAATGAAGGACCACGCAAATCAAAGGTGAAAGAAATGCGGTTGGCTCGAATAGAAACACAGCGCCCGACACCATTGTAGTTGTTAATCTCATATCGTTCATCGTCAAGCTCATCGACGGTAGTCAACAAGTTACCGAAGAAAACGCCCGTATTGGAACCCCTGTAGTCAATTCCTGAATCTTGCAACGCCTGGAAGACCTGATCGGTAGCTGTGACGGGAAAAAGAGAAACAGAGGACGGACCGCCTGCGCAGCTTCCAATGTGAGTCTTATCGCGGGATCAAAGTTTGCCGCCTCTTTTGCAGAGATACCAAACTCGAGGGGATCGAATTGGTCAATGCCATTAATAAAGCCTAATTTGGTAGTGTGGTATTTTCCAGGTTCGTCCTTGCCACCTGACCAAGTGTCACCAAACAGCGGAGGTAGAGCGACAAAATCAATGACATACCATACCACTCCTCGTGAATCCACCTCTCAGGTGGAGGTGCGATCATTCCATCACCCTGTGATCGCATTCTAGCAAGTGTTCGACAAGTAGAGCCAGCGAGAAAAAAGTACCTTATTCCTTAGAAACTCGTAGTACAGTTCTTTGTTATCGGATCCTCCAGGGAATTTACAGCCAATGCCAATGATAGCGACAGGGACTTCAGCGGACATTGTTGAATTATCGATGACTTAGTGAATAGTGCTCGTCGATGGTGAGAATAAATTAAACAGTGAGTAAAGGTCGACGTTTTTTTGAAGTGAATGGTTGGACAGAGAGGGCAGTGGAGTTGTCGTGGCTTAGAGTATGGCTCTTTTAAGTATCGATATCTGATGAGATCCCTATCGCTAACGAAACACAAACTTTCGTACCTGTCTGTTGGCCCATCAACCAAGCGATGCACCCCATGTAGCAACGGTGATCAGACTTGAATTAACGGGAACCTATCATGATGGATATCAGCCGCCCGGCATATTTGACCACACACCTGCGAAAGCTGGTTGACACTTCAAGACGGGGATCAAGACACCAAAAATACGGTACAGCGCCTGAGGGAATATGTGTTTCACTGGCAATTCCTTGGACCGCGGGGCAGTGAGTTGCATTCGAATTTTTGGGTTGTTGTGGATCTTTGTGTTGAAATTCCTGTGCATCATCAACGCGGAACTTAAGCTGTAACTTGATCAAGCTGATGGTGGCAATGAGCGCGTGGGTAAGTTCGTGCAAGACGCTTTTCCATATTCAGAAGTTTAGACACGATCATGGAACTTGACGTGACAGCCCTGGCAGCCCCTCGAGGGCAGTGAAGGCTTGACACTGATCTACGGACGGCCGCACAATGATCTACATTCAAATGACTGCATAATTTCCTCATAATTGCACCCTAAGCATACCATGTAATAGGCACATCACAGCCATTTTGTGATGGGCGCTAGGCCAGGCACGGGGGCCGAGACCTTTCAGAATCATAGAATCAACCAGTGGGCGCGTGACCTAGTATGGTCTAGCAATAGAGTCACAGCCTTCTGGTAACCAAACCCTCAAACTGAGCCGAGGCCAGCTTGCACCTCGATGCCTGTCGTTGTAATTTGGATGCGAATGCGATGGGATGAGAGACCCATTGATACACAGTATCATAAAGTCGTGGCTAAGTGTGCGACGTGATGCGGTATGCGAGAAGAAGTATGAACAGTAGAATCAATCTACCACATGATAGTGTGCTTGTCAACAAGTGAAGCAGAGCGATTAAAGTGAAAGAGTATGGTTAACGTGCGTGAAACCATTTTAAGAACCTAGATCGCGTTTAAAATCTCGGACCTCCATTCGGATGCGGGAGCTCAGCCCTGTGCATACGCGACCCGAGACAGTGGCGACTTCCTCTCTGGGGCGCTCGACAATCTCGCACGTAGTGCTAATAACGGGTGCATGCTTTCTTTGTCCTGGATTGCATCACCATCGCCGCGCTGCACAACCTGGGAGGGCACTGAAGGCGGGGAACGGCCAGCATTCTTCCCGCACTCCGCAGGCTTCCAGCTCCTCCCGCGCTCACGCACCCTACTCCCTCCGTGATAAGCAAGTGTGAGGGATGCAACGAGCTGCGGCATCGTCAATGTGAGCGTTTGCGTGTTAGTAGGGACCGTCCCTGGTCGTGCTGGTGGGGAGGGTGAGCGTCGAGGGATGCTCGGACGAGACTGAGGTTGACATGGACGTTGAGCGATTTGGAAATGAACGTGGCGTTTGTAAGACGTAGACGTAGAGGATGCGATGGGGGAATAGGAAATGATCGACAACGAAGCGCGAGGGGGTGCCTCGGATGCTGGTAAAGCGGCGGCTGTCCTGTCGGGAGTATTCTCCTTTGGGCTCAACTCTGATGAGAGTGTAAGCGGGGTTGAATCCATTGGCAGAGTCTTCCTGCTCGGCGTTAAAAGGCTCAGAGATGGCACCGATATACTCGGCAATGATATTCGTGGTAAGGGGCTTGGCAGCCGCCCCTCGACACAACCATTCTCGGCCAATCTCTTCTGCAGCTTTTCGACCAACACACGATCCATAGCGTCGAAGTCGCGTGGTCCAGACAATAACCTGTCGGAGGAGTCTAGCTCCCCACCAGACTGGCGAGCCTCGATGCCGCGCAAGATACTCCGATGGACGACACCCAACCACCATAGTTCTGCTACCTGCCGCTTACTTTTCCTCGGGCGTTTTTGTTTCGTGTCCTTTCCAAGACTACCCTGTGAATAAGAAACGGAAGAGTGTGCGGAGCGACGTTTGCGAGGAGCTTGGCTAGCAGATGGCACGTGACCATCGCGACAAGTGACGCAGGTCCCATCGAGCATTTCCACGTCCATGTCGCCATCCAATGGCGTACTTGGGAAAGGAACAACGCTTCTCACATCCGGTAGGTCCGGCTCCAAGCCCTGTACCCCCGAGCCACAAAACCGTTCTTTTGGGATGCTTTGTGAGCAAGCCGCAGAGAGTGAGATGGAGACAGTAGGCGGAGCTTTGTAAGTCACCGGGAACGGAGATGGCGTGGAGGACAAATGATGGTGGCGAGGATGTAACGGGGATGAGATGGATCCATGAGAAGATTCGATATCGCTCCAGCCACAACCTGTCCGAACGGAGGAGGTCGGGTAGACAAAGCTTTTTGGACAGCCAGCACTAAACACATCTGAGCGCCCGTTGATGTTGGTTGAATCTGCGAGGGCTGGGCGAGAGCTTGAAAGTACGCAATGTCTCGCAGTTGAAGGTGACGAATGAAACGATGGCGAAAGGGAGTGAGTGGCCAACATTTTACAGGACTGGGTCTGAGTCGTTGCACAATAAAAATGATTCGCGAGTTACTGGCGATCAAATGATGGGTGCAAATGACAATGGGAAGTCGGGCTTCGTGCACAAAACGTTGCGATTATCAGGACGGATGAGATTGAACGAGGTAACGTCCTGCGCAGCTCGTTGCGTGCGGTTCAACAAGGAAGAGAAGACAAATCTCGGCCCTGTGAGTCCAATATTGGGTCACATCGCCAAAGGACGGTGATTCGAAGGTAAGCATCCACTCGTCGATAGACGCAACGATGGTGACCCACCTTTTTCCTGGGACACGACACAGTGTTGGAAAACAACACAGAGCAAGAGCCCGGAGCTCGCCTGGTTCGGGTTGGGGAACACGAGGCAGGCTTACATACAGTCCCTGCCAGTTCAACACGCGATGGCTTCAATATAAATGGAAGCAACGGACCTACGTGACGATCACGTGCCAGTGCACAGAAATATTGAAACCACAATAGTTGATTTGCAATTTTGCACTGACTGGACACCCACTCCTAGCCCAGTCGGCGAGGCTTGAATATTGCGGTAAAGGTAACATGGTCTTCATATGCAGCGAGTTCTACCTGACACTCGTACGGTCATTGAATCACAGCGAAACTCACTTGACGGGATGCCACCAAACCCCCTCGCAAATCACATAGGGCGAATCATCATGATAGATAAGTACTGCCACTGCCAGACGATGATGCCATGATGAGTGGTCAGCCGGGTCACACCCGAAAGCGCTGCAATCGGCGACCCCATCGCACATCGATTCACTTGATGAGTACCTCCCAGGAGTCACACCTCATATACACGACACACACCGGGCTATACAACTAAACTATGAATCACCGCTGACACCAGACATGCAGGATCATGGGGTGGAAGGGGGTTCAGGTCCAGTTGGCAGGTGACTCGGATAAGTAAACTCCGAGCCAGTTCTTCATACACAAAACACCTCGTGGTGGTGGATCCGCGAAACCCACTGAGTAGCCCACCAGATGCAGCGGGTCCGCAAGACAATGGTTTCAAGTTCCCACACAGTCCCGAAGAATGTAGCATTGTAAGCACGCCAGCTTACATAGATCCCGGGCCAATGTGAAGCACATTTGCTCGGCACTCGGCCTTGGTGAATCGCCGCTTTGAAGGGCCGAGGTAACTAGCACATCTTGCTCCGATAACTTATCTACCTTTGACTGTCGCTTGACAGCTTACTTTATGATTTAGTCATTTGGGATTACGGAGAGTACGTGTCTGACCAAGGCGGAGCCTACGGTGGTTCTAATACACAAGCAGAAAATCTTCGATCATGTCAACTGGTCAACGAAATGCGCCATTATCTACTTTGGAGAGTCTCCTTAGTAATGTGTGCACGAGGGGTGAGGTCGCAAGGGAATAAAATTGGGTGACTACAATTTACCGCGTCAAATTTTGAGAACATGTAGTGGCTGTAGACTCACTACGAAATCCCAGACGTGAACTCTGCTTCGAAGTCGATGTCGTTACCATTTGAGTCTTTGACAGCATTGAAATCCAGTGTGGCCAGCATCGTCACAATGCCACTCCAAACAGACGCATCCCCAGTGTGTCGACCTATAGGGTAACATGTCTTCCCTGTGGATCACCATTCAAACGAAAACGTGTTGCGACTTACCTGGGCAGATTCGCCTTCCGAATCCAAAGACGAAGTCAGCGGGGTCGTCTTTGATCAACATCCCTTCAGAGTCTAAAAACCGCTCAGGAATGAACGCCTCTGGATTGGGATAGCGAATTTCATCGCGTGTCATCGCCCTGTAAAACGATGATATAAGAATATCCTTGCCACGGTAAGTGATGCGCGAATTGTTCCTACCAAACATTTCCAATGACGGTCGCTCCTGTTGAACAAACGTCACTAAGGGCAAATTGCGTGTGGGTTTAAGACATACCACGGGGTATGAAGTAACCATTGTAGATGTCGTTACTGCTGACAGCATGTGGGATACCTTGAAATGTCTGAGGATACGTCGGGGACTCCGTCCCTGAGGACGTACCTAGAGGAGTAACTGGTATCCACCTGAACGTTTCCCGTACAATTGCATCCACATACGGCAAGGACGGTCTATCCTCGTACTCTGGAAGTCTGTCAGTCCCAACCACAGCGTCGATTTCAGCTTGGGCGCGTTTCCACACACGTGGGTTCTTGACCATTGCAAGCGTGAAACTCATCAATGTCGAACTCGTCTGGAGATTTCGTAAGTGAAACATCTTTCGTGACACATGTTCCACAGACCGTCTCCGTAGCGCCTAAGATGCAAAAGAGTGAGGTAAGAGAATCGGAGATTGGTGCCAGCGTGGTCTTACCAAGAAAAGAGGTTACGGAAGCAAGTTTGAGAGACGTTTCGTATTCGTCACGCTGCGAGCCATCAAGCTTTTCCATACGGTGGACGTGGTCGAATACCATTGTGTCGCTTGTAACGTCTTCTTCGGCTTCCTGTACCATAGACTAGTTGTTGTCGTCTTTTGCTACCGTATCAAGCAAAGCTTACCATGCGCCTCTTGACCCACTGATATGGTGTCTCAATCATCTTGACCTTCAGGGCGTAAGATTCTCTTGCCTCACGTCTGATCCAAGATATAACAGGAACCCATTCGGGTACACTCAACACTTTAATGGATGATTTAAGTGTAATGAGCGAGTCTCAGAGGCCAGAGGTACTTACAAAACGGGAAAGCTTTGAGGAGGGCTACCTTCTTAGTTGTCAATGCTGGAAAGGAAGCTTTGATGAAATTGTCGATGATTGTCACCATAGGATCCTCCCGGGGTTGTGGCTCGTAGTCATAGACGGCAGACATAGCCACCGCAGCAGCAAAGCTAGAGGATCCCAAAATTGTTTAAGAATGAGAGTGTAGAATTAATGTTCCTACGTCGAATAATGAAACGGATATTCGTTTGGAGCATTAATGATGTTGATGACTACCTGACGGGCTCTGCGAAGTTGCATCGGGCGAAAGGCGAGAGCAGCCTCGGCACGGAATGTTTGATGGATGATGCGCCGGCGCAATCTCCAATCTGGACCATACCGAGTAAAAGCGAGGCAACAATCGTGTCCATACCTAACACAATATCCAGTACGCACGATCAATCATGCACTGCACTCTTTGGAGAATGCACATCGTACTCACGGCTCAACCGTCGGAATATTGGTCGGTCTGTCGGAATATATCTGCGATCGTTTCTCTAGCAGCTCCGCCGCGACCGTGGGGTTGTTCAATACAATAGTGTCGGTATCCAAAAGTCGGACATACACGACATCACCTGAGCATCGTCAGCGAAAGGCGTTTTACCTACTTATCACACTCACCGTACTTGGCACGCCATGCTGTGTATGTTAACCAGGGCTGCCCAGGACTGACAAAGAGGGCACTTCCCAAGAGCGGGAGCGGGGTAGGACCAGGAGGGAGAGGGAGACCCTTCCTTTCAACACGATTCCGAATGAGCCGTTGAACTGAGTCTACGGTCACGATCAGGATCGGAACCAGCGCTGCGAGGTAGATAGCTGAGGGCTGTGAAGCGAAAGTGGGCCACTCCATGGGAGAATGAGTGAGTGTGAGGCTATCACCCCCCGGGAGCATTCTTTTATCACTTCAAGGTCAGTGGCGTGACAGTAAGTTGACATTTTTCTGACCCAATCAGAGGGAAGCACGGGCGAGCTGATTTCCTTAGCCGAGGTATTCTACCAGTGGATGAGCTCGCTAAACTCGAAGCCTCGCCAACCATTTTTATCATCGCTTATGCCCCGCAAAAGTGTCGTGAAATGAGCGCGTCGTTGAGTCCTGCAAATGGGCCTATCACCTGGAGAAACGATTGAAACTTTTGGGTGTAACATCCCCTTGAAACTGAAGTTGTGGCATCTCGTGAATGAGATGTTCGCACGGTGTAGTCCGAGTCGTGGTTGGTAGAGTAGATCTTCAGCGGAGTAGAGTGGAGGAGGCTGTGAAGGTCAAATCAGGAAGCACATGGGGTGTATAATAAGGCATGAAACACAAACTTTAGTATACGATGTGATTCTGGACCCGAGACAACCTGTCACTTCGGCGATGAGTTCGTTACGGAAGCGGCCAGCGGTCATTGCACTGCAACTTGAGTCTCCTCGCCTTCTATCATACAAGGCTTAGGGACAGTGGGCTCGATTGTCGAATCCCATCCTGCCTGTTAGGAGGCTGTTACGTGGCTAGGAGAGAGATAATACATAGCTCAGCACCATATAACCATATGATTTAGTGAACGACCACCCGGTGCCGGACCTGGATGGTGAGATACTCCAGGTTCTTCGAAGTTCTCATACCGTTGACATCGGATGCCAATCTGTCGGATGCGGTCAGTGTGGCAAAAAAAAACAGCCCACTTTCCGGAGTGAACGAACGACCATGGGCATCCAAAGACCGCATCGGTTTCTTGTCTAACTTGAAATTGTTTCTTCCCTCAGGCTCAAGCTTCAACTTGAACTTCAAGTTGGTCTCAGGCTGACGTAATTGCCACCGAAGCCAATCACGGTTGGTACAAGTCCACTCTCGGACTGCCAATATCACCAACCATCCACGCTGCCAGCTGTAGATTCTTAACGATTTAAATGACCCCTCCAAAGACAAATCGCGCCCATACACTGCCACCTCTGACGCCACTTTCGCAACGGGTTGGCGGACACGCAGGCGTACACGTTACAGAAGACGAATCGCTTCTACTCAAACCCGCCCTGCCACGCGAAGTTGCCTTTTATCAGTTCGTTAGAGATATCACCGATGAATCCACAGGGTTACACCTACTCAAACCCTGGATACCCGCATTCCTTGGTTTGTTGAGTCTGGAGGGAAGGCTCGCAGTCCCAACCGATGTGATCGAGGCAGGAACCATGCCTGTTATCATTCCTGCTCCAGGGTTAGAGGGTAACTCTACATACGGCGACACCGACAACACTAACGGCGTCACCTCTTCGAACAAGCCGGCACAAACGCTCGTTCTCCAGAACTTGCTGTACGGCTATCGCAAACCCTGTATCCTGGATGTGAAACTCGGTACCATACTCTATGATGAGGATGCATCAGAAGAGAAAAAGGCGCGCATGATCAAAAAAGCAGCAGAAACAACCACTCTTGAGACCGGTATCAGGTTGACCGGCTTCCAAGTGAGTGCTTCCTTTGGAGATCGTACGGAGATGTCATGAATAAATTCAAATAGGTATATTCAAATCATTCTCCTGACCCAATCGTATATGGGAAGGCGTATGGGTATAGCTTGAAACCGGAACAACTCCAGGAAGGAATCGAGAACTTCTTTCCCTGCTCGATCTCATCTTCCCTGACCAACCCCGATCTTGGAACATCGCCGCTAGTAACCTCAACCATCGGCCTCCCTGCGGATACCCTTCTTACCCTTCTTACATCCCTCCATGGTGCGCTCACCGATCTCCGTAAATCTCTATCAGGTGCACATGTGAGGATGGTCGGTGGTAGCGTACTGATCATCTACGAAGGAGACTGGGAAACAGCTGCTGCGGCTTCCGGTCGTGGCGGGGGGCCTGGAAATTTCGAAGAGGAGGAAAGCGAGGAGGATGGGGGAGCCGAAAGCGATTTGATTGAGGTGGAAGTCGACGAACAAGGGGAAATCATCATGGGGTCCGAAACTTCCGAGTCGTCCTCCGAGACATCGTCTACGGATCTACCGCCCCGCTTGTACACGATCTCCCTGATCGATTTCGCACACACGCGAGTCGTTCCAGGGGGAGGTCCCGATCAGGGCGTTTTGACGGGAATGGATACATTGATAAGATTAGTAGATCGCAGGAAACGGGAGGTGGCAGCGTTCATAGAAGTAGACAAGTCTGGTGACCGAGCGAGTTAGTCGACGAACTAACCGTGACTCACATGTGGTGCGTTTGACGCATGTTCATTAGATGCGACGTTCTCCAATACTTTTGTGAACAAATATCGAGGTAATACCAGCACACGACAAAACGAAACACAGTCCCCAAAAAGTCAAAAAGCGAGAGTGACAATAAAGATATGCCGTCTGTCCGTCCGAACCACGCCCCCATCATGGTTACATCCCACCAGGTTCCCGTACCACATTTTTGATCCCTTCCCAAGCCTTGCGGCCAGCGTCCAAGATGGCATCTTGCCACGCTTTCGCCTCCCGGACGTTGGATGCGCGCAATACGATGGTATCTCCCCCACGTGGATAAGCCAAATAAAGCCGAATAAGCGGATCCTCTCGGCCGGTTCTTGACGGCTTGATCTGGATCTCATTCACAGGGATAGGCTGAAACCCAGCACACATCTTGATCAATTCCCCACACACAGATCGATCATGCAAGATACACTCACCACACGATACAACCCCTTTCCAGCCTCGTCCACGAGGACTAGTATATCGCTGCACAACAACGCCCGCAACTTGCGCCCACTTTTTGCCTTGCTCAACACGCCCTCTTTGACAAGTTTGCGTGGACCGAGGTGTCGTGTCGGTGCCGTCAGATCGAGCCTTCCATGTCCGATCCACAACGCGCGACTAATCTCTCCTAGCCGCTCTCTTCCCTCTCTATCTCGGATAGTCTCGTTCACCTCCTCGAGGATCTTTTCAGCTATTTGGAGTGCGGAGAGTATGGACTGTCTTTCGGCAACATCATTCGTGGATGACGACGCATCTCGATGGCCAACAGCTCCGGATGGTGACGAGGACGGATCCGTGTAATGCAGGATCTGCCGGATGAGTAAAGGGTATCGGGTAAGACGTTGCACTATGAAAACGCCGTCACGAAAACGGGGGAGCGACGGTACATTAGTCAACAATGTTATGTTTTGGGGGTTACATACTTGGCACAAGCAAGTAACTCGACAAGTCTAGATTCCGTGCCGAAGGGTCTTCCCGAAGGTTCTGCAGCAGAATGGTTGCAGCTCCACACACGTGTCACAGATCAAAAACTAACAACACACCTGCAACTGCATTGCCAACGCAGGATTACTCTCCCGCATTTGTTGGAGGACCTTTCCAGCGTTTGCTTGATTGACACAATAGCTCTACCGCGTTGGGTAAGAGGAGGTGCAGAAATAAATCAAGGATGAGCAGCAGCGTACGAGGTATACGCCCATGTTCGGCATATGTTTTTCTAACAAGTCACCAATACGGTCGATATAAAGGCGGCAGTCCCGCTGGCGCTCTTCCAAGGTCGAAAGGAATGTCTTCAAACATGATTCAGGTCATAATGCCACCACTAACCCAAGAAGCAATCATCGACTCACCGTATTCGTGAGCAATATGTCTTCAATGTTTGAAAAAATCATCGCAGTGGCCTGTTCGTCCAATACCTCTATCAAACGTGAATAGAACAGCTACCATCCACGTGAGTCCCCAAACATCCATTCACGGCCCTCCCAAACATGTGTAAAGGTGACGCACCTTAACGATCAGTTGGACATCTCGCACGTAATCCGCCTCGGTAGAAATCAACTCGAAAATCGCCTCCTGTCGCCTCCGCTCCTCCTTTGGGATCTCTTCCAGCGCGGACCGATCTACCAGACTCGCCCAAGACGATCCAAACGTCGGGCTGTCCGCTCTCGTCGGATAACCTTCCCCACTAGTCAGTGGCGCCGACACCGGCGAGGGCGTCGGGGCGTGTGTGATTGGTCCAGAGATGACAAGTTTGCGATCGCGCTCGGCGATCTCCGGCGTACCCGCACGCGTATGACGTCCCAAAAAACTGAGAAATTGAGACGTCCGACTCTCTCCGCCCCATCCCCCAACCTCGCGTTCACGTTCGCGTTCGCGTTCTCGAAGCGACGGCGTCACCGATGCGGCCGGTGACTTTGGAGGCGACGTCGGCGCCAACGATCCGGTATCAAACGACGACATCGACATCCTACTCGCCAATGCCGATGGCGGGTGTGATTGTGGGAATAGAGGCGAATGTCCATGGCTATGCGATGCCTGCATCTTCTTGAACGTCTCGTACCGCTCAAACGCATCGTCCGGATGAATGATACTCCCATCCGACCTTGACTTGACATGGCCCGCTCCCAATATTTCCTCTTCCTCCCCTGCAGCGTCTGTGATATCGAAGCATCTGAAGAGCACGCCGGGGGACGGACCGGTATCCGGAAAATCGAGCGTTGGAATTGGCGGAAGATCTTTTGTCGAGATTTGTGTTAATCCGCGTGGAGGGACGGCAGGCGCCGGACGTCGCTTTCGTCCCGGAGACTCCGACAAAGCGCCGGTCGAACCCAAACTGGAGCCCGACTTTGAACGCGTGATCGCGCTCGGTGCAAGTGCGGATGGGACATGGTGACCATGGTCATGGTCATGCCCCTCGATGACGCCACTGGGTGGGACATGGGGACGTAGTGGACGCAGCTCTTCGTCCTCCCCATCCGCGAGCGAACTGACGACCAACCCAGCCGCTTCGAGCACGCGTCGTCGCTCGATTTCGCGTGCCACCGTCTCTCGCTCACCTTCACGATTATGCTCCAGCTCGAAATCCGATGTACTATCTTCCCCTTCGTCCAGCGAATAGTACGCGTCTTCTTCGTCCTCGTCTCCGTTCATGGACGACGTCCCATATAACTCGGACACCGTCGGCTGACGCGTATCTCGAGGGGAAGTATAAGGTGTGCTGTAAACATCAGCCTTTTCGTGAGAGTCACCTTCGGGGTCCGCATCTGGCGAGCACCCTTGCGCTTCACCCGATTCCAAATCCAACCGAGCTTGTCCGTGGGTGCCCAGACCGGCGTCTACGCCAATGTCGCGATCAAAATCACGTCACAAAACGGAACAAGAAGGTAGAATTTTCGAAATTCGTATTGATATTTGAAAGAATGTGTTCAACGCGAGACATGACGAGTTTTTTCGTGTTTGGGACCAAGTCCAGAGAAAAAAAAGGAACAACAGAACGCAAGGAACGGATACGATGGCATTCATAACACGCAACCAACGACGATGGCGAGGGATGACAGCAAAAAAAAGAAGGAAAGAAATATATTTCAGTCTATATCCATCCCAGCAGGTGAAAAGAGGTAAGAGGAACTCAAGAGGGAATGTCTCTTTTGCGGCAAAGAAAACCCACTAACCCTCGGTCGCCTGCAGGTACGCGGCAGGCACGACGAATACGAGACCGTCACGTTCGGCTTTCCACCAATCCGTTTCAGACTGGTCGACGACGATAACTGTGTCACCTTCGTTGAACGCAAGCTCGTCCGCACTCGTGCTCTCGTAAGTGTACAGTGCTGTCGCGTGGACTGTATTCGGGCAACCAGCGTGAGCAAAAACCCGTTAAGAATATAAGCGACGCGGCGCACCTTGCTCCACCTTCTGAACATAGGTCTGAGGGAAGAAACCAGCTTTACCGTCCTTGACCGTAGTACCGTACCACCAATCTCCACCAGACTTGGATGGATGAGCAACGATGACCGTGTTGGTATCAAAGTCTGCAATTTGGTGCTCAAACCCTGAGTGGCAAACCCAAGTGACAAAGGGAACATGCGCACCTAGATCTTCATCTCGCTGTCCTGCATAAGGATACAAGGATCTGACCCGAAGTTCTAAAAATGGGACCCGGCATCAGCGCATTGACAAGCGCACACGGAGGACGCATATACGTACCAGTGGAGTGGTCGACATCGGCCATGAGCTCAGACTGATGGTCTGGAGCGTGTTCTGAGACTTGGATGGAAGGGAGGACGTTGGCATTAGCTTCCTCTTCCTCTTCCTCCGCGGTTGTAGGGAGACGGTCTACCTCCCGCTTGTCCACATCCGCAGCGAGTGAATTGTACCAATCCACAGATTCCTTTTTCTCATGACTAAAGGAGACGCTCTGCCCCATCAGAGTTGGTGCAGGCGGCTCGGCAGGCGGAGACGCCGTGAGGCTCGCAGGAGCAGTGGGTGGTGAGGGTTCACGAGTAACCGCGGTGTTTATATGCGTTGGTGGAGCGGCATCACCGACGACCCTTCCGGATGTGGCCGCGCCGCTTCGGTCATTTGTTACAGCCTTTCTCAGCCGAGCGCCACCCTGAATGGCGCTCATTAACGCGCCCCGATCGCCTGTTGGTGCTGGAGTAGCAACAGACGCAGACGACGCTGGCGGTGCGGAAGATGGAGGGGCAGGTGGTACAGGAGCAACAAGACTGACGGGGCTACCTGCAGATGGTACCGGTCCAGCCGACTGAGGACGAGGTAACAAACCACCAAACAATTGTTGCGCAAGACCCATCCGCGTATCCCTCGTCCCTAGCTCCTCGTCACTGCTATCATCATCATCCTTCTCCATGACATCGTCCCAGTCGTCGTCGCTGTCTTTCGACGCAGTGTGGTACGTTTTTTTGACTGGCGGAGGGATACCAGGTTGTGGCGGCGCTGTAGGTGGTGCAGTCTGAACACGGAAGAAAGGATTGCCACTTCCGTTCGTCGTGGTTGTTGGAGGGGCAGCAGGAGTAGAACCTTCTTTTATCATACGATTGAAGGGATTGTTGCTGGGCTTGTCGGCAGGAGCTGAAGCAGTCGGAGCCGGTGGTGGGGGCGGCGGCGGCGGCGGCGGTGGGGGAACCGTCTCTTCCACAAGTTCCTCTCGTCGCACGGATGAAGGCGATGGTTGAGCCGGAGCAGGGGCAGGGGGAGGAACAGGTGAACTCGGTACAGTAGACGTTATACTGACTGGAGAAGACTTGGCCAAAAACTGATTCCTACGTTCTTGGTACGCTGCCTCAGCTTTTCGAGCTTCCTCCTCCTCCTCCTCGAGTTTACGAAGGAGCTTGGCGCGTTCTTCGCGCCTCTTGCGTAGATCCTCTTCTCGTGCTCTGAGAGCAATGTCTTCGGGGTCTTCTTCGGGCACCGCGGGGGCGGGCGGTGCGGGTGCGGGAGGAGGTACCGGTACACGAAGAACAGGAGTGGGCGCTGGAGGAACAGGCGGAACAACAGGGGTTGGTACCTGGGCCGGAATAGGAACAGCTGGAGTACGCGGAGGAACCACCTTTCGCGCGCGAGGCTTGGGTGGAGGAGGCGCAATCTTGACAGTTGGTGTCGGCACTGGCGCAGGTGCTGGGGCTGGAGGAGGAGCCGTCGTTGTAGGGGTTGGCGAAGAAGGCTTGCCTCCCTTCAACGCCTTCTCAGCGTCGAGCTTCTCCCTCCTTTGCTTTTCGCGCTCTTCAGCCTGCCTCTCTGCTTCGCGAACTTTCTCCTCTGCTTCTCTCTTCTCTTGAGCGAGACGGTCCTCGATAGTGGTGTCGAGTGTAGGGGAAGCAACAGCGGCAGAGGGAGGAGCGACAACACCGAGGGCTTGCTTGCGGGCTTCCAAGCGACGTTGGGCTTCAGCGCGAATATAGGCTTGTCGCTCCTCGGGAGTCATATTCTTCATCGCAGGCGCAGGAGAACGAGCAGGAGCGGGCGGCGCTGGTGGTGGTGGCGGCGGAGGTTGACTGGTGCTGCTGGCGGGCGGGGGCGGTGGTGGCGGTGTGCGTGTAGCAGTAGACAGTCCACGATCACGATCACGATCACGATCCCGGTCAGGGTCTCTATCGTCCCGATCGTATCTTGACGCGCTGCGAGAGTATGGTCGTTCCTCTTCGTCTCGGAATCGCGCCGCTGGTGAATACCTCTCGCTCTGATCATCACCGAACCTCCCAAAGCGGTCATTCCTGCGATCTCGATCACGCGCCCACTCCCGCTTCTCCCTTTCTCTTCTCGCCTCTCTCTCTTGCACCTTCTTCTCTAGCTCCGGTACTTCTTCATGCATTAACCTCACGTGTTCTCTTTCAAGACGTCTCTTCTCCTCGTCCTTGGCTGCGGTCCTCGGGCCTTTTGAAACGTATTCGAGATCCTCTTGTAACCGGGTTATCCTATAGCGCAAATCCTCAAGTTCCCTATCCAGCGCGTCAGATGACTGCTCGTTGGCCAACGAATCGTCCAGCATCTTCTGCGTGTTCAGTAGCTGCATCTTGATGGAGGACAGATCAGATGTCGCAGGGCTCGCGTCGTCCGCACGCGATCGAATGGCACTCCGGTCCACGTGGCGATTGCGGGGTTGGTAAAATCCACCTGGGGGTTCGACGTCGTCGTGTTTGTAAACGGTTGCATCTTGGCGCCCGCCCTGTTGCGTAAAGGAGGACGAAGAAGTGAAAGAGCGTTCCTTCAGACGCGAGACAGGAGTATCGAGTCCCGAGGGAGAACGTGCGCGAGTG
Organism: Boletus rubescentipes; assembly: GCA_038092775.1. NCBI lineage: Eukaryota > Fungi > Basidiomycota > Agaricomycetes > Boletales > Boletaceae > Boletus > Boletus rubescentipes. The sequence goes on along the minus strand of JBBPRA010000222.1, from coordinate 16,970 downwards.
TCGTTCTTGAGGATGTCTTTGAGGAAATTGACCGAGGTATCGAGATCCCGAGAGGAAGGAGGAACAAGCTCGGCAGGAAGTTCATCTGGCATATCGTTCCCGTTGAGTCCTAACAATCATTGATAAGTACGTTAAACGAAAGATTGATGAATATTGATGCGCACGTCGGTAAATCAAGCCCATGGCAACATGAAACTCTGCCAAGTTTAGCTTGCCCCGGTTATCAGCATCAGCCAGCGTCCTGCAGCACGTCAATGAAGTCCATCAGAACTTTGGCAACAGAGACTGACCAAATCCGGGCGAGATCATTCCTATCGAGACCACTTTGCCCAAAGACTTCCAACGCCGTTTGACCATTGATGAAACCGGTTCCATGTGCGTCCCAAGCTCTGAATATCTGATCGTACTGTTTCTTCTCTCCCTTGCTCAACGCCCATGGAATTTTAGGTGTCGTCCCCCTTCCATGTGCTTGATTGTGCTGCTGGAAACTCTGCTGCAATGAGAGACCACCGAGCTGCTGTTGGGGGAGGGGTGCGAGCTGCGGCGCTCCTCCAGATGTATACGGAGCGGACACATTGGCGGGCATGAAGGAGCTAGACATCATTTGAAGCCGAGGATCAACGAAACCGGTGACCTGAGGCACCAATGTGGGAGCACGCCCTGCAAAACCAGTAGGCTGCGACAGAAGCCCCACGCCGGTTGGTTGCGCGACTAGGCTTGGTGCTCCAAAGGAGGACGCCGAGGGCCCACCCAGGCGACTCTGGTTCGCATTGAGAAAACCCGGTTGCTGCTGAGGCACAGGAGGGGGTGGTGGAGGCGCGTTCTGCTGATAGGCAGCGGGAAGAGGTGGGACCGGTGGTGGTGGTGCGCGTTGCTGAAAGCCGAGTTGTGCACCGTGAAAGCCTGTGGGCTGTGCTTGCAATAAGCTCGCGCCGACGCCTGGAAATCCTGTTTGCTGAGGTCCCTGAGGACGTGCGCCAGGGAAGCCTGTTGGCTGCGGAGCAAGACCGCCGAACCCTGCGCCCAATCCTTGTGCGCCTGGCTGGACACCAAAGCCACCCTGGTGTTGCTGGAACTGAGCGGCCGGGTTCAGTTGCTGACCGTGTTGAAACTGCTGCTGTGGTTGTCCGCCATGAAAGCCAGTTTGCATGGGATACTGAAATCCTGGCTGGCCCCACTGGGACATGGTGGAGAGCAAGTCCAAAGGACGCTAGTATGTAGATGAGTAGTAAGTACTAGCGTACTTGAAGTGTGACAAGGCAAGGAACAAGAGTAGATGGACTCGCTCGTCGTCGCTGTGCACGGCGATGATGGAAGTCGCAGTGATTGAGCAGCTTTGAAGCGGCGACACGCGGAATATGTCCAGTTTTAGACTTGACATCAAATAAATAAATTTTCATTTTCGTTGCGACTTTGCATCAGGAACAAGGTGCGTCCAGAATAAACCTCCGCACACAGCAATCGATCCTTTGCATGTCAAGCTTGAAGAGGATGCACCGCCTTTGCTCGGGTGTAGGGATTTCGAACCGAATCACCATCCCGAGCAATGAACCACCAACTCACCCCCGTGGACCCTATCATCGCCGCTGCAGCCGGTGGAAATATCATTCTCGTATTCGACATCGACAACATGAAAGACACCGCGCTCCGTCTTCGCGATGACCCCAGGCCGCGTTACTTTGTCCACACCACCAACAACACCCAAACTACTGTCCACGGCGGATCTCAGCTTCTCGCGACCGTTGACCGCAAGACCTTCCGACCAGATCAAATCACCTTTCCGGGTGGATCTCCAATGAATCTTAGTCATTGGCTGAAAGCACCCATGTGGTCGTCCTTGTAAGTTACGGTTCAGTGAGGTCAGCCAGTTTCCGAGTCAATCCATCGTCACACACAGTCCGCTGTCATTTGAAGATGGTGGTAAACGGTTTGAATGGAGAGAGAACTTTGTTGGACAGCTTTCGGTTCGTTGGCGCTCATCGCATCAGCAGGGCACAGTTGACGCATTCCTGCTAGTTGCATGACCCTAGTCATTCCCAAATGGTGGCATGGTTTTCGAAATCCCGTAAACGCGTCGAAAATGGGAAACGCGTCGTCTACGACGCATTCATTGCCATCAAACCAGAGTATGATCACATGAGAGACACGATCGTCGTCTCTTGTCTCTTAGCGGAACATAAATTACGGATGAAGGGGAAGCACTCTGCTGTATCGGAGGGAGCCGCTACCATGTCCGTCATGGCATATGCGCAACAGTAGGAACACCAACCACCCATTCAGTGAACATCATACAGCTGCCCCTGCGTCGAACGTTCAATAATACATACTCTGATTGTGTAGAATAATTACAGAGCGAGGATAATACAGGATCTCAGTGCATCGTAAAGCCATAACCCATCACATCATGCCACCCATAGCCGCACTATTAGTCGTCATGATTACGTTGTTCATGTTATTGATGTTATTGATGTTATTGATGTTATTGATGTTGTTCATGTTGTTCATCATCATCATGTTATTCAAGTTCGTGTTGTTGGAGTTACTTCGCCTTCCCGCTTGCTCCTGCCGCAACGACTCGACGTAGACGAACGTGAGGATGACGTGATCCAACATCGGAACTACCTTGGGAGAGACATTAAGATAGGCCGGATGAGACTCTTTCATAATCCCAAGATTTTTCCTGTGGAACCGTACGAGCTCTTCGTGCGACTCGGCAGGCTTCATCTAATCCACGACACACCCAATCGTCATCCCACTCTCCACCCAAGCAAACCAAAACGGAACATACCCAACAATGCGACGATTCGAGCTTCCACTTGTAGGATCGTCGATCGGGACCTACAAAGTACCGACCACTGGCAGCGTCAACCCACAACCCGGCATCAAAACACGCGACAATCAACGTACGTGTTCCACGCGCGCTTTGCGAGCATGGCGTCCGCGGTTATCTCTTTCCCATCGAACCGGAACACCGTCTCTTTCAACCGATGCCACTCGATGACGCCCATCGTCTCTGGGACACCACTCGAACCGCTCCAGCGGTACTTGGTGATCGTCGTCACTTTCTTGAGCCCGGCGGGTGTGGAGATGGTGTAGTGAATGAACCCTCGTTCGTCAGAGATATCCGTGTTCATGTGGTTGGTTGTGCTGAATACGAGGCGCATGGTGATGGTCTTGAAGCTTCAAGGGCGTGAGAGTAGGGAATGAAGGATCAGCGAGCATCGTTTTATGGTGTCGTGCACAGCAAAGCATAACGATTCGGGCTGAGCCAATGCGCCAAAGGGGCAGTGCGATGTCCATGACTGAGCCCAAGCACCAGCTGTGTTTACTGGAGGTAGTCCAAGGTGCGATGTAGCTGGTTTAAGCATTCCCTTCCGTTTGGAAAAGGATCCCAGCACTATCCCAAGCGCTACTACTAGTTTGGTAGCGCGTGCTCCATGAAACAACTCGGACACCCACCTCGAGTCACACCTCAATGGAGCTTTAGAGAGCCTACACAACAACGGCACCACGGATGCAATCCAATGTCATGTTGAGACAGGCACAGCCCTCTGCGCGCCACTCTCCCAGAGTCCGAGTCTCACAACACAACAAATAAGCACTCAGACTACGCAGCGACACGCCAGCATCGAGTGCCTTGTGCTAAACGACTCGAGAAAACCTAAACGGTACTACGACGTTCAAGTCCCACAGAATCGGATGGGGTCAAAGGGATGCCTCCACAATCTAAATCGCACAAAAATATACTTGTGCTATCACAGACCTCACCCAACTCGTCGCACTGCCATCCTCGCGGAGCCGACAGCAATTCAGGTTCCCGTTGTGTCTGACTGATGTCCGAGTCGCTCCCGACGCAACGACTCGACATAGACATAGGTTAATATGACATGATCCAACATGGGCAGCACCTTGGGAGAGATGTCAAGATACGGCGGATGTGATTGTTTTCTTATCCCAAAATTCTTCTTGTGAAACCTGGCAAGAGGTACGTTCGAGTCCGCCAGCTTCATCTGGTAAAAGGGTTTAGTTTAGGATGTCCTACTAGTCAATCACGACCCTTTTAAGTTTTGGCACACCAGCCAACTCGCAAGAAAGATGGGAAACAACATACAACATACCCAACAGTGCGTCGATTCGAGTTTCCATTTGTAAGACTGTTTATCGGGTCCTAAGAAATAGCGTCCGCTTGTCCGTCCCATCAGCTCGTCAATCATATACGACCCAATGGGGCATACATACGTGCTCCACCGACGTTTTCCAAGCATGGTATCTGCTTTAACTTCGTTCCCATTGAATCGAATGAGCGTGTCCTTCAACTCGTGCCACTCGATCGTTGCCATCGTTTCCGACACACTACTCGGACCACTCCAGCGGTACTTTGTAATCGTAGTCATCCGCTTAGCTGCGCGAGGCGTCGATACAGAATAGAGGACGCGACCTTGTTGATCAGAGATGTCCGAGTTCATGTAATCGGAAGTACTGAAGACGAGATGCATCTTGGAAGTAGTGGGCGGGATAGGTTAAACTTCCAGCGCTGCGCTGAAACACACACGTGAGAAGACATCATGATGTGATGAGCTCAGATGTCAGTTGCCACCCAAACCCTCCCAGGATTGCTCGGGTGGATTCGTCTCCTCAGAGCCTGAGCCTAGAATCGAGCCGATCACAGTTGATGTGGGGAATGGTCAGAAACTTTGAGGTAGTGACGGGTGGTGCGAGGAGTGCATGAATTGGGCCCGAAGTTGATCTCGCCAGTAGGTTATTGTGCTATGAATTCTGTTGGTAACAACGCGCCTGAAGCCTTATATATATGTGAGTACCCACCGTGTGTAGTAACAACAACTACTGGCACACCCACGCAGTCTTGGCCAACAGGAGGAACTTCTACGCACGACACCTCATGTGTTTCTGGGGTCTCCAGTGGCACGTGATGCCACTTTGGAGTCCTACTTCGGAGACTTGAGAGAGGTTTAGTGGCATATTCTTGCAATGCCGACTAATTGGTACAGTAGCCTTTATATTCCATTACCTACGACATAGTTGCTACCTTATTTCTTGCGATATTGCAGTTATCTTGCTGGACTGGCGAGCGCTCGAGCGGTGACTGGCGCTGACTGTGTTTTCATGCTTACAAAGGTGACAATCGCTTTCAAGTTGGCCCATTCAGAGACTCGGACCATCGTCCGCTCCGTTCTCTACGAAAGAAAGCCAAGTACACTTCAGCATGACATTGGCGTGGCTTAAGAGGCAATATAAATCAAAGGATTCGGATCCTGCAGAACATCATATCTGGGTGCGTCCTCAGCCGTAGCCACTTGACTCGGAAGCTGATCGCCGCACTCGAGAATACAAGCATCAGCTTTGGGAGGGACCAGATCTGGCCGAAGCGTGTCGCGACACTTTATTGAACCCAAGGTACACTATCAAACGTACCTCCATTATGCCCTGGGGCCGAATCAAGATCAGCCATTGGCTGTTGTGTCCGGCGGCGACCGTGACCTGAAGAGTCGAGGTAATGTTCTTGTTACTGTTAGAAACGGCGACTGAGCCATCGGTCATCATCATTTCGAACATGCCTGTCATATCCGCGTGGAAGCATCCTGCGAGGTACCGGGAGGACTGTGGAAAACGTTCGGCAAGCAAACCTTGGTCGGAGAGGACGTCAAACATTACTGTACTTTTTCGCCCATTGGCGACATGTCTTTTTCTCCGCTCCGTCTCTCCGATGAAAACCAATGGTTTCTTCTGTTCGGGGAATCAGCATGAAGGGTTCGTATATACAACACGCCTTGATTCTTGCACGAGGTATGTTGCTGTCCATGTCAGACGAGCATAGAATCAATCTTAGTACATCCGAGTCATGGTCAAGTTCTTCTCGGGTGGACCCAAATCTTGATTAGAACCGTTAAAAGATATTGTCGAACCTCTTGTACGATTTCCATTACCTACTGGATGTGATCGTGCGGCGATAAGCGTTTCTTGTGGTAAGAATCGAGCCTCTTCATGGAGCAGAGTCCGTAAGGGGAGTGCCCCTTAAACCCCAACGAAATTAGCCGTCTATCGACGGACCGCCTTATCGGTGCGGTATTCCCATAGAGGGTCTGGTTACCGGACTAATGGGAACTGGGAGTCACTGGCAGTGAGAGAAGTGAGTCGGAGTTCGAAGTTGCTCCTTTGGGTTGCTTTATGTAACCTCTCGAGTCTCGACGACCCTAGTTCTTGGACGGTCCCCGGTTCGCATCAGAAGGCTGCGAAGAGGTTCGCACGCGTGTCTACCGGCAAGTGGTTGGACTCTAACTTGACCTTGTGAGGACTCAAGAAATCGTCCAGGGGGCGGGCGCTGGCCGTAGGTCCAGAGTTCCCATGTCCCCAATAGTCGCTTCCCCTAGCCCATGGCGTCAAAACAGATATCGACAGGAGAAAAAGGATATTGTGAAAGCGGTTTTCTCAATACGTGGATTGTTGGTTAGACCCCGTTCTGCGAAATGAAAACAAATCCTTCATTCAAACTCCCCACATTTCACACGTCACCGACTAATGCCGACATCTAGGAAATCCGCCAGCAGGGACTCTCACGCATGGCCAGCGTAGTGCAAGTGCCAGTGCTTGTGTGGCCTCGTCGGTCTCGCCGTGCACGCTGCAACAAGGGCAACATCGTGGCTCCTAGGCAACACCAATCTCCCTGCGGTCGCTTCCGAACCATTGGTACTTATCTTACGATGGCCATCTCATCTGTGTCGGTAGTCTTATCCCCATTTCCTTCCTAGCCTCCTATCTTCGCTAGGAGCGAGATGCACTGAATGAATTGATCCATGTTTCGCATTTCACCGAGGGTACTTCACGCGCATATGGGATGTGGAATTTGCTAGTAGTTGTGACCGTCAGCTCCGTAAGTTCCTATCTTCTGTGCCTATACCTCGGTGACACTACTGTTGAACACACTAGGTAGACCGTGACTGGCGCTATCTGTGGGTGAGATATAGCAAAGATAGTCGTTATCTCACATCAGGTCGCCGTTAAATCGATCTATCAGCGAAAGTTTCCCTGTCCTGGGAATATCCGAGTGCTTCTGCTGTATAGTTGTGGATTTGTCCACGACTTCAACTTGAAGGGCGTGTGTAGTTTCCTGAATGCAACTGTTGTTTATCAGGTAATGAACGGCCACACAGCAAACTTTTCCCACTTATTTGTGGGGTGCGAGTCTTGAGAAATATAAAATGGTATTTTTGTGAAGAGCACTCTCGTCCCTACCCCCAGGTTGACTCTTCATGGTAGAGATGGAGTGGTCAACTGCTCGGCTTGTGGCGTTGGTGCCACTCGCGGTCGTTACTGTCGACATCATTCGACGAATGATTCGCGATCGCATCGAGAGCAAAGGATACCCCCTCCCTCCAGGCCCTATCCCACTCCCAGTCATTGGAAGTGTCCTCTCTATCAACACAGAGCAGCCGTGGCTCACGTATACAGAATGGCGGGCGAAGTATGGTGAGTGTAGCGCTGAGTGAGGATGCATAACTCTAAATATTCCTAGGTGATATAATGCATGTTCGACTTTTGGATTCCGACGTTATTATCCTGAACACATTCTCCGTTGCAACGGATTTGCTCGAGAAACGATCACACATGTATTCTGATCGTCCTTTCATTGCAACTATTGACCCGTGAGCGATTCCTTCGAGTCTCACAGAGGCCACAAAGGCATTTTGGTGACCGATGTCCTTCCAGCTTCGGACATGATTGTAACTTCGCTTTTACACGTTATGGTGAACATTGGAGGTTGTGTCGGCGAATATTTCATCAGACATTCCGTGCCGAAGCTGCCCTTAGCTTTCGTCCCATGCAGCTTCACAGAGCCCGCCAGATGATTGTCAACATGAGTGATAACCCCAGGGAGTACCCATCTCATTTTGCGACGTAAGAACATTTGTCTCGGAATTGACTCGTTTCTTGATCATATGATTTCTTTCAGGTTTTCTGCCGCAGTAGCGATGTCTGCGGTGTATGACTACGAGCCAAGCTCTCGCAATGACCCTATAGTGTCAATCATCAACAACTTCCTTCAAGCTTCTATCCCGGCACTGACACCTGAAAAGGCGGTTCTCCTCAAAGCCTTCCCATTCTGTAAGTGTCTCTTGGTGCATTGGGAGAGGTTTCTGCTTGAATCATTCCAAAAGTATTGCATATACCCGACTGGCTTCCTGGGTCGCGGATCAAACGTGAGGCGAGAGAAGCGTACACGTTGAGAAACAGGATGGTCGATATGCCACACCAATATGTCCAGAAGCGCATGGTAAGTTTTGGGCGAACCAAAAAAAAAAATCATTGTGACGCGCTACAGGCATCCAAGGATCACATGAATGCCGCAATGGTGTCGGATCATATTACTCGCATGGAGAAACTCGATGATTTGTGTCGTTCTAACTACGAAGCGGCTCTCAAACATGCTTCCGCGACCGCTTTTCTTGGTAAGGTTTTGTCGACGGTGAACAAATGAACATCGAAGTTTACCATCCGTTTTTACAGGGTCTGCAGAAACGGTCTGTACTAAGTTCTTGAGGACGGATACATAACTTGAACTTACGGGGCCAACAGACAAGCTCATCATTAATGACGTTCACACTTGCGATGGTTGAGAATCCGCATGTGTGGAAACGAGCTCAGGCAGAAATCGACACTGTCATAGGTACTAACAGATTCCCCGAGTTTGACGATAGATTGGCCTTGCCATACGTTGACGCAATCGTACGAGAAACACTCAGGTGGAAACCCGTTGTACCCCTAGGTGTGTGGTCAGAAGCGAACCTTCTCTCCGAAGGATTCCTGAACACCCTGAAGGTGTCCCGCACGCGGTCACGACAAGCGATATTTACCAAGGCTATTATATACCCAAAGGTATGTTCTAATAGTATGCGTGTAGCTTGAAGTAGTGAATGCTCCACTAGGGGCAACCATTATCGCAAATGCTTGGTATGTTTTCTGCGTACCCGTGAGCATCACAGCAGGGTCATTCATTACCTCCTAGGGCAATGTCACGCGACGAAGCTCGGTATCCAGAACCAGAGAGATTCATTCCTGAGAGATTTCTAGATGCAGAAGGAATATTGACCGAAGATGACCCCGCTGATATCATCTTTGGATTTGGGAGGAGAAAATGTCCGGGTGGGTCACTGCAATCCCTCCTCGGAGCGTCAGCTCAGAAATAATGCCTTGTTATCGTTCAGGCCGCCACACTGCGGATGCATCCGTTTGGAGCGCTATTGCGACGATGCTAGCCACACTCGATTTCAATCTCGCCAAGGATGCGGGTGGCAATGATATCACGTTCACACCGACATTCGTGAATGGGATCAGTCAGTATGTCCAGATTGTTCATATCAGTTTTTGGCCCGTTTTCTAAGCACGTACTTGCAGCCACCCTGATCAATTTCCTTGTCGGCTCACCCTCCGCCCACATGTCAGCAAAGAAGCTCTTGATAGTATTCTCGCTGCTAAGTGATGTGTGCGAGCACCGATTGCTATTTGTGAGACTAGGTAGAAACACCCAAATCATCTATGGAATAGAGTTGACTACGTCTCTGAATACGCGGGTGATCACTTAATCGACGACTAATGAACTATCGAATTTCGAACAATCACATTGTATGATACGATCGCAGTGGGCAGCATGGCCATGCCAGCATGTGCATTCAATGTGCTTGACTCGACATGGACGCCTGCCTGGTTCAAACGGCATTCGAGGATGCCATACACTTGAAATAGCAGCTGTCAAATGTAGATTCCTGCATACTACATAATATACGCACACCAAACAAGAGTACGTTGCTATTGCTTAGTTGTGCAGCCAAAGCAGAGATATCCGGGTCGAGGTATGAGTGGGAAGATGATAGGATCCCGAAAAGACTCCTACCATTACCTCCAAACCACCAAGGACGCCGTGAGCACCTCTTCCAGGAGAGGACGTAGTGTGAACGGTGTAGAAAACGTGACCCCGTTCATCCCTTGGACCCCTATTTCGATAGCTGGACGAGCTAAGCATGATGACGAAAGGACATGTCAATGAGAGAGATCTTTATTTCGACAGCTGCGACGCTTAGCTAGTTCAAGCAGTATTCAGGTATTACAAGTGTTGAGCGCTGATTCCCGAACTTAATACGCACTCCATGCTTGCTCAGATGCTCGACACAGACGGAGATGAGGTATGGATGGGAAGCAATAGGATCCTAAAAGGACCCTCCTGGGTAAAGTTGTAAATACACCCGGCTGTCTGAACACACGAATAAGGATCCACCAGCTACCACACTTACAGCTAGCCGGTAGTCTCCAATTGTATTCGCAATCATTTGGACCAACGACATGACGTACGGCTTACAGATGCAGATAATCATATCAGCCAAGGCAAGAAATGAGCCGGGACAAACTCGTAGAACCAACGTTTGGTGAAGAGATGGTTGGCGCGGATAATTTGTCCTCACGAATGAATCTTGTCTTTCAGAGGTAGTGTGAATGGTGTAGAAGAAGTGACCTCGCTTGTCCCTTGGATCCGCATCATGGCAAAGAGGACTAGTTGACGGTTGTGTAGATGTCAATCGGGGATGGTACGGTACATGTTGTTATCCCGGGTCCAGGCTTCGGTAGCCGCGGTGAGGACGTTGTGATACCTGGAGCCACAGCATCCGAACCGGGATCGGCGATCGCCCCTTGGCGGCACAGTTCATTTAGAGGTGTTTGCCCTAAACTTTGTATGATTTGGCAAGGAATATCTCGAGCTCATCTTTCGTTCCAGTTTACACTCAAAAGAGTCTCGGTCTCGTCGGTGGAACGCCAGACTACATCCCCGGGCCACTCACTGGCTTTGTCGGTCCCGACGTCCCAGCTTGCACCTACCACTAGCCTCAGCAACGATGGAAGGCTGTTAGCGTTGCTTTTCCAAACGTGTTCGTATTGCCTTGTGCCTTCTCGCCTACCCCCTCGATCCCCATTGACGCCTTTCAGTGTTCGGATCTTCCAGGCAGAGTGCGCAAAGCTATTGCAAGAACTGAGCACTCCCAATATCATTGAGCTCCAGTTCTCTCCCTGTGGAACGTACATATCGGACCAGGCCGGACTGCCCTCGCCCTCCTGGAGAGCTCCTGCCGCACGGATGTGGATGAACGGAAGCAATGATGGATTCTGACTAACCTACGCGTATGCACATGAACTACTACGACCTACGAGGACTCCAACCGCTACGCCAGGACTCCTGCCACTGCCCACGAGAAGTGCCAGCCAACCCAGCCCTCGCCGAACCTCCCCGGCACAGCGTTTTTGGAGGAAGTACATGATGCATGATAGCTAGATTTCCGCCTTCCAAGGTGATGTAATTGCGGTCTGACGACGGCTGCCGCAGATCAAATGCTATGCAATGTCTATCATGTGCATCGTAACGAATACAATTGCCATGAATTCCAGGCTGGTATGATCAATATGTGACCGGTGGTATGCAAGATAGCGATACAATGCAGGGTGTAGACTGTCAGAATCGACGTAGCTACAGTTCGAAAACGTATGATGAGGTAGAGAGGGACGTACAGCGAAAATATTTGAACGAGAAAAGCAAAGCAACAACAAACGTGCAGGTAGAGAAAAATGAATGATAAAACCCCATACCCTCGTCACAATATCTCCACCACGTCAGTACGGATATCCTTGGCAAAGTTGATTCGGTGATTGATTCCCGGCAGGACAATCTCGTATTCAGCAGCGACGCGCTTGAATTCCTTGTTAATTTGCTACTGGAGCAACAGCACTTGGAATGGCTGCTGTAGACGGACAATCAACCGCAATGCTCGAGTATAGTCATCGATCGTCGCGGCGGGTACTGCAGCCAGGGGCGAACAGGGTCGGTCTCCGGCATCAGTCTCCACATCAGACTCGTCCCCGTCCTCATCCTCCGAGTCCGAACTTCCCCAATGGAACCCATCGAGCGGATCGTACAGATCGAGAATCGACGGATGTACGAAAATGAGTTTGCGTGGTTCCATGGGCGAGAGCTGGTCCGATGTCTGGAACTCTACATCCCCGATACCCAATACCCGAGCGCGGTAACGGAATTCACGACTACCCCCGAAGTTTTGTACACCGAGTTTTTTGACTGAGAAGGTGAGACATGGGAGGTGGAGTCGGCGGCTGGCGAAGCGGGCTGGTGGTAAAAGAACGACTCGGTCGTAGATTGGCGTGGCATCTGTCTGAGGCAGCGAATTTCTTAATGTGGTAACGCGAATGTCCATTTCAGCATCGCTAATGGCAGGCGAAGTACCAGGCGGTTGAGTGTATACTGCGAGGGTGGCGGGAAGGCAACTGTTGTATGGCGAAGACTTGCCAACCCAGGCGATCACCGTCACTTCGCCCGAACGGGCTACGGTCTCCTCCAGCAGGTGGCCCAGCGCGGTATCTCCTTCTCCGTAGTGTGGTCGAATATCGCTCCTAAAAATACCAATCAACGAGTACGCCACGTCTTCTTCGACCGTCGCGTTGCGTGTAGAGGCGAGGCGTAGCTTCTCCCGGACACTGAGGTCGTCAGGGTGGAAAGCGGTGATGATTTTGCTAGCTACCTGGATCTTAACAGCGAGTTCCCACATGATCTCCGACGACTCCTTGTGGTTAAGACGAGTATCACCGAGGTAGGGTTGCCAGTTGCGATCGTAGAACCGGATTACTTTTCCTGTGAGAAGCTCTTGGGCTGTTCAGGCCCGCGTCATCCACCTACTGTCTGCGAGACTCCCAAGGGGCAATAGAGAATCTACATCGTCGAGAAAGACAAAGGTGGATGCGGCTGCTTCATACCATTTGTACATCATCGTGAGCGACTGGTTCAACACCGTGCTGATCGTTTTGTCAATGCAACAGGTGTCACTCCATGCCCACCGATATTTCTCCGTGCCGATCACCTCGCAGAATGTGCGCAACTTCTCGTTCAGTGGCGACGTATCAAGCCGTAAGACCGAGCCAGCTAAATTGGCGTCCTGGAACGAAGGTTCCTTCCCTTGCCATATGTGCGAGAGCATCACATATCGGAAATATTCTACCACCACTCGTTGAATGTGTTCGTCGTCCAACTTCTCCATCATAGAGGGATGCAGTTCTTTGAACTCAGGTCCTGACTTAAAAGTATGCGATCGTTTTTGTTCGTCGCATAGAAGACCGCTTTTGACGTCGATCAACACGAGTGGGGACGTCTTGGAGACCCCGCGGACGACGTCGTCGATGACCCTCTCCGACTGGGAGGGTGAAACATATTTCATTCGTAACTCTGGATACAATCAGGTCATGGGAGTATTTCTGCACTGGTAAAATGACGCTGACGGCGGATGTCTTGATTGCCAGACCCATCGATGAGAGACAGCATGTGGGTGAACGCATCCATCGCTTCATCATAGCGCTGCAGACCATGCGGTGCCGCATGTCTTCTCTCGTATCCCCACGGACTCTGAGAGTCTGCCTTGATTCCCTGTGCCGGTTGAGTTCGCGATTGTCGGACATAAAGGTATACATACGTCATCTGCGTCCCTCAACGCGTCCTCCCATAGTTTCATTATTGCTAGCGCTTTGCTTCGTTTGACCAGGAGGCCCGTGAAATTTGGCAGATTCAGGAACAATACGGATGAATATTGTAAGATGGCTTCGTTTGGATTCCCGGACTGCATTGCCGCATCGCCACGATCTTCGAATGGTTTGATACATTTCTGAAGTTGTAGTAGAATCGCGCTCTCGAGTTTGTCAAAGTCCCAGCCAATGATCTCGAATAGAATTGGTAAGTCTGGCCAGGAAGTTAACAGGAATACCTCACAAATGAGATTACCATCAGGTGAGAGCCAAATTCAAATGGAATGGCATCCCGTGCACGCACAAGAAACTCCATCGCTCGATCGTAGTCTCCTTTGCTAACCAATATTCCTCCGAGTGGGAGGGACATTTGTGCCTGTAATTTTCTTGTCAGACTTTCTCGTAAGCAATGGTAACGTTCACGTACCCGGACAGTGATATATAGTGACTTGTTGTCCACGATATCGATCAAATCATCTACGCGCGAAACAGCGTCGTAAGGCTGCCCACATTCAAACAAAATGACCGCCTGAGTGAAACGGAAAGAAATCAATACAAGGAGTGACGAGGACTATTTGGGCATACCTTGATCAACAAGAGGAAATTATTATGATCGGACGTGAGACCGTCAGTGAAGACGAGATCAAATACCCGCATGGCAGATTCCTGGTCTCCACTACGGAGGCGGGTTACTGCGCTCGCAATATAACCAATGACGGTTCGCTGAGCCTCAATGGACTTGGCATGCGATTGTCAACGCGACATTGTCCAGAAGATGGGCGCAAAATTACCTTTTTGGCATCCTCTATGGCCATCTCCCATAGTTTCAAGCGGCCGCGTACAAGGGCGCGTTGAGCGAGTGCGTGCGCATGGTAAAAAGGATCTTTGATTTGTTCTGTCAATAGCTCGTCGACGCGAGCCAAGTCGCCCTGCGTCCAGCAATCGAATACTGCATCGTGGAGATACATAAAAGGCAACTGCGATACTGTGAGGAGGACGAAGAGATCAGATAAAGCAAGCAATTGATGTTTGAACACTCACGATACGAGAAGCAGATGGAGTCGAATATGAGGCGTTAGATTCACCAACCTTTCGCGAGTGGGGTTACCTACATTTACTGTTAAGTAGCCCGGAATGATGCCACAGAGATTCCGCAAGGTAACATTCCCGTTGTCTTCCCCAGTCACAATGTAGTCGACATCGGGGGAGAGGGCGACCGACCGAACACTTGCGTGATCAATAACAGTACCAATTTGCTTCTCGGTAGTGGTCCCAAAAAGATAGCGCCCACTGTGCAATGACGACAGCAAACCTTGAATTGCTTGATAGAACGATTGAAGTGACGCCCGGACCACCAATGGTAGACCATTTACTGAGCAAGGCTCCTGAAGAGGTGCCGAAGCGCTTGACTTCACCGTTAGAAGCGGTAAAGAGCTGACAACCGTCAGCCGACCAGACGAGTGGTGTCGCTGAATGACGGTGGAATGAACAGGGGATGACTAATACTAGGTGGCCGTTGTCGCTGTTGTAGATGGTGATGAACTGGGTAGTGGCAGTAGCGAGGCGGTCGCCATCTGGAGAGAATCGCACTGCGGTCACCTCCGCGCTGTGCCGGAGTGGTCCGAGTAGCCGATCGCCTGTCGCCAAGCTCCAGATGAACGCGAGTCTGTCATAAGCCCCAGTCGCGAATTTCGTGGAGGCGGGTGAGACGTCGACCGACATCACATGCCTTGTGTGACCGTAAATGTCGAGGACCTTTTGGCGGGTCTGCGCATCCCAGACCACGCATAAAGCACCACGGTCGAATCCAAATGCCAACCATCTTCGATCCGGCGACAGTGCAAGAACATAGATGTTTCCGGTTTCAGTTCGCACTGGCTCGCTGACCTTGTGTCCATCATCTACTCGCCATCGCTGAAGCATCCCGCCGTGGCCGCCACCCCATACCTCCTTTCCATCCTCTGCGAACAAGACCGAATATATTGCATCTCGATCGTCCTTGAGCTATCTGGGAGTCTACAGGTGGTCATTACAAGTACTCGCCAACGACTAACACGTACCCTTTCCCGTCGCTACCATACCCGTCCATGGCGCTCAGATACGGAGAAGATACTCGGTGGGAGCGCGTAGGTTCTTACCAGTAGGAAAGTCTACTCCTGCGTTTTCTCACGGTCGAGAGGAAGAGCGGGTCCCTACCCAAGCTTCATCGTCTCGAAACTAGCACCGTGACAAATATTGATTCGACCGCCGAGCCTCTTCGCGCTCCGACACGCGCAAAGTCGGAAAAGAAAGAAAGAAAGAGAAGAGAGGAATAAGTCGAAGACGCCCGTCACATAGTACTTTATCCACAGCCAACCCGCGCTGGACCTCCTCGCAACCCAGCGACGACACAACGACATGTTGGTCGTAGTTCACGTCTGGAAAATCATTGAAGACTGGACTGTCACCAACAAACAAGCCGTAGTTTCCCAAGTCATGAGCAAGCTAGTAAGAGAAAACGGAGGATTGCCCGCTTGCTTGTTTAAATAACGTATCGCCTGACACTCTGCACCTTCTGCTTCTACAGTACTAGCGACCGCCAGACATTTTGAAAGAGCGCTAGTGTTGTCTCAACCCCACCAACGAAAATGACACACATTTTCCAAACGACCCATAGATTTATCAGAAAAACAAAAGTGCTTAAGCGCTACATACGCATTGACCTGAGATAAGATGGAGGGGGGAGGGGGAAGTGCTGAGAGATCCTCCGGACGGCACGAACAGCACACGACAAACGCAGAATGGGAACTATCGATCATGTAGTGATCCCGAAACTGGCAAGCTCCTTTCGAATGTCCGCTTCGCCCTCCATCTTCTTGAGTTGCGTAGCCTCAAGACGTTCACCCCGCTTGGCCTTCTCCTTGAGCTCATCGATCGCTTTCAACTGTAAGGCGAGACAGTGTGTTGCGTCAGTCACGTCAAGCGACTTTGACCGGGAGGACGCCCACCTTTTTATTCAAATTGCGCACCTTCTTCGCGATGGGATCGAGCTGTTCCACGCCGGGTGTAGGCGGTACAGACGTCACAGCTTCCGCCCCCGTCTCACCCTTGATACCGTTCGATGTTTCATCAAGACCGTTCGTCTGGATATCCAACGATGGCCTCGCGGACCCGGCCCCAATCGGCGTCACGGTACCGGACCCCTCGCCTCTCTCGCCCTTTTTCTTCTCCTTCTTTTTCCGTTTTTTATCCTGCCCTCCTTGTCCTCCCTGTCCTTGTCCTTGATCACCTGCGGGTGGGGGTGTCCGAGGTGCAGCACCAGGCACGTGTCGGCGTCCATGCCCGTTCTGAGAGACCCCATTGGTCGGCATACCTCCAGGTACGTTTGGACCCCTATAACCCCGAGGGGG